>OY720666.1:10450210-10687395 GCA_963170745.1 Phymatocera aterrima
TTAGGCTTGGGCGTGAGATTTTCCAAAAATACCCGAAGAAATTCCATTGTTTTTCTTATTATTTTTCACATCTCGTTCTACCTAACGGCAACTCCGACGTTTATCGCAGCTTTAAATTTCGAGATTCTCACGACGTAGGTATGCAATGGTGAGTGAAATTCTCCTTGGTATTTCTGTTTCGCTATTTATCCCGCTCGTTTCCAGATCTACCCTTATTTAACCTTTTTTTTGTTTTTTCACATTCCCTCTCATCAACCAGCCCTCCACCCTGTAGGTTAGCTGCCTGCAAATCCACTAGGGTCTGTAACGAGGTTTCAACGCCGATGTTTGCCAGACCTTGAAAATTCGCGTACACACCCTTCGTGCTCGGTTTGGTTAAATTTTGCAACAGTCCCGATTTGTTTTTGTAAATAAAAGCCTGCAGCGAAGAGATACAATTTGAACCATAATTGATTTACTACGTTGCTGATCGCACGCAGGCAGCACCCCATACCCACAGAAAGAGGTAATTTCATCACGTGACGTTGAACCCTACCGTATACATTCATATTCGTATACTTAATTTTTGTTTTTCTGGTTTGTTTTCCCCCTTTCGTTTGCAGCGGTGAAATTTTCTCACCCGCGTATCATAATTACGCGAGCGACGAAGTGAGTTCATCTTTTCGACGAATTTTACGAAGATTTATTTCGAAACAATAACGGTGAAAACAAATTTTTTTTAGCAGCTCGCGAATCACTGTGCTGGCTTAGGTATATATACGCGTACATTCATTTTGTAATTTTTCTCTTTTTTTTTTTCTCAAAGATTAACTTTCCAAGGTTCGCTCTCTTGAGTAATGGCGAGAACGTAATTTTTATCTTTGCATAATACGAAGCAGCGTCGCCTCGCAAGCAGGCGAGGTCGTCCCGCTGCGGGGTTATAATGTTATACTATATACGAATCTCGCTGAAATTTCTTAAGAAAAGTCAATTTATTCTGCGGGTTTAATTGCGGCTTTAAATAACGCCGGCTATATTCAGATGGTTGAATTTAATTGGAAAGAAGAGGAGGAGAAGGAGAACAGAGTGGAGAAAAAAGAAAATCACGTAAAGAAACAAGAACAAAAAGAAATAATTAAAAATTAACTAAACTTATCTCCGCATCGACCGAAGAATACGATTTGCGTCCCGCATTGGGCATTGATTGAAGTGAATCACAAGTATCCCAGTATACAGATATATTCACAGGAATTTAAGCATCCCAGAAATACGATCCGCGACATTGATATCGAGGAGTCCTGAGCACGGGGTCACGTGACGGATTTTAAAGTATTGCCAAATCTCGGTCTCCTTTTTTCACAAAATTTCATATGGATTTGGAATTTCTTGCAAAATAATTGTACGGGTGTCAGGAAGCGCCCTCTGGTCAACCAAATTCAGAGAATCGTCGTAATATTTATTAATCAAATAATTCGTGAAATATAACCTCAAATCCCATCTCGCAGCGAAATGAATGTATTAAAACTACCTACGATATTTATTCTGCCTTAGCTGACCAGAGCGCACTCGCTGACAGTTGCACAATTATTTCGCAAAAAATTCCGAATCGATACGAACTTTCGCGAAAGAATGAGACCGAGATTCTGAAAAACTCTAAAATCGGTCACGCGACTCCGTGCTCAGAACTCGTCGAGGCGAAAATACGAAAAGACAAGAAAACGGAAAACAAGACAGAAATTAAACCTCGATAAATTTTTGTCGGTTGGTTTGTTCGTCTCATTTATCCGTGTTCACTTTTCCCTTACATGAAATCTGATGTCTAGCTCTATAACTTCCGTAACGGCACGGCAAAGAAGTAACGAACTACCACGACTCTAATAACCGTATAAGTGTAGGTATAAGAATGTGATATATAAGTATACGTAGGTATGTACCTACACCTAGTCTACGTAGAACGCACGGCAAAATGAAATGCCGCAATGGTTAGAAAAAGTAACGGAAACGGGCAATATCAGCGTTCCGCTACATTACGTTGCCCGGAAAATACTGAACGGTAGAAAACGTAAGAAAATAAAAATAAAAATGAGAACCCGGGTGTACCAGCCAGCCAGCCGAGTTCCACTACCCGCCATTATCGTTGTTGCTCTTATTTTCCTCTCCTTATCCCGTCGTAGTACTTAATAGGTAATGTCTCACGATTATTAATTCAGAAAGAAATAGCGCGGTACGTTGTAATACATGTGTGTGTGTGTATGTACATGCATATATACATACCATAGAAAGCTACGCTACGAGCACCGGGATTTCACCTCTGCTCGCTTCTACACTCTCCGCGAAGCTTTTGAATATCCGGTATATTCAAAAGGATGCAAAAAGCTTTTTTATCGTCGCGTTGATTATGAATTTTCTCTGACATTCGCGGACTCATTTATGCTACATCTGCATCTACTCCGGAATTCTATACCTCAACTATCTCAACTTGAATTTTGAATACTCAAAGCAGCGATAGGCGAGAACCATATGTTCAAGAAACTGCGGTGATTACTCGAATCAATTGATTATCACGACGAGGACGACGGCGATGATAGGTGATGCATTCGGCTGCCGCCTTCTAATCAATCCTGTATATAATTCAATACTACAAGGTGCGGAGGGAGTAATTATACTACGTGGTCCGCTGTCAATGTGACTGTAACTGTAACTCATCCTATAAATTATAGATAATTGTTATTTTCCGCCGACGGATAAGACAGCGAATGAATTTCAATGGCCGCAATTATCTCTCATACAGCAACACGGCGGAGAGGGTGCGGCTGTAACGGAACGTAATTCCAATACTAGAGACCCATCTTTCACTTTCTGCTGTAGCCCTCCGCATGTAGCTATGTAGGTTAGTATATGAATACTTCGCCAAGACATTTTGAGGGATGGTATTTTAATTACATGTTTAATTAGACAACATGAAATTGTTTCGTATGCCTGATCGTAACGTTCCTCGAGCAAGACTTCAAGCTTCACTTCATCGTCGCTAGACGTACCGCATGTGACTTGTGAAGTTAAGATTCGTTGTGAGGAAAAATTTACGTGGGGCATCCCATATGAACTCGACCAACGATCTTCCCTCACCATTTTCGATTCACTTCACGATTTTTTATGAGATTCTCCGATCTCGCGGAGTCCGTCCTTAATCTTGTATGATTATTCAAACTCATATGAAAATCAATCTTCTTCATAAATCTAAAAAGTCTGATTTCCCATTCCGATCATTTTCACACCTAACCCTTGAAGGGCCGATTTTTCTCCGATTTTTCCAGCACTCCGAGCATTTTGAACGAACGAAACGCCGTGCGTCGACGTTCCGAGAACTCTCGAAAATTGGCTACAAATTTTTTGGTTCAATTCTGAATCTTTTGGCGCGAGACCGACCGCGACGCTTGACCCCCTGGTGTGCTTGAGACATTGGTATCTGGGGGCAAACATCATTCTGAGGTCGAAACATCAGACGACTCTCGGAAAATGTAATTCTTACGAGAACTACTTAGGTGTTCCGTTTAGGTTGAATTTTTGACCCCACTTTCTCATCGATAATTGGAACTAACGTTTCATGTTGAATTGACATAAATTTCACGGTGGATCTGTACTGGGACATGCGAAAAACGTTAGGACTAACATTTCTTCGCCAACAGTATGAGTATGTACTTCCTCGTCCACTTTCCACTGAAGAGAGGGGAAGAAAATAAGAGCTAGGAAGTTAAAATTATACAATAACTTGAAGGGTTTACTCCGATGAATGAAATAACCAATATAGCAGATACGTCGCTGTAGCGGATGGCTTGGCGGAAAATTTTTAAGTGGGCTTAACCCACTCCTATTCTGAATGGCCCATTGTGTCTGCAGCAGCATGGAAGCGGCGGCAGCGGCAGCAGCAGCAGCAGCAGCAGCAGCCACGTCGTAATCTGCTTAAGACATGACGGGCGAGGAGACGTAGAGCTCTGGCTTGAACGAGTTTCAGAGATAGTCTGCATATAGATTAGCCATCTATACTATTATCGTACGATATTTAAAAAGTTTTCATAAGTCGATGCTTTAAAAACTGCCCGCTAACTTATAGCCGAAGTATATGTATATGTTCTAAAATGCTAATTTTTCTAAATTTGATCAATTACTTTTCCAGCTGTGGCTCGTACACTCTTCTCTCCTCTTTCTTCGTGAGTTTCACATCTCCGCGATAGAGCTGGTACATTCATTTTTTTTTTTTAAACTAAAAAAATTATTTTACAAGTTCCCAAAGGATACCCTGCGCTCTTCGTGTCGACTGATTTTCAATCCTCCCGCTTGCCAGTCATTCGTAAGACGTAATATTTATGTGTATATGCATCGTCTGATGCAGTCGAGATCTCTCACCTTCACCTGACCGACAGAAATGACGAGAGATGTAGGTATTATTAAATTGGAAACATCGGTACTGAGGGGGCAGACCATACTCTCTGGAACCTTTATCTCCCTCTCTCTCTCTCTCTTCGTGTCTTTTTTCCGTGGGAAAAATAAATTTGGACATAAAGAAACGGGATATAAATTTTTATGTATCCACTACACTGTGAGCATTGGCGGCATGGCGTGGTTCGATTTTACACCGGGCAAGAGATCGAGATATCGGAGGATTTCGAATTGCCAAGCTCGTTCGACGCGAGCGACGGCTCTTCCGCGAGAGGCTTTATTCGTGCTCCTGCAGCGTAGACAATATCCCTCCTCCGAGCAATTTCCTCCCAGTGTCTTTTATGTTACATTAAATTTGCAAATGTGACAATCCGCGGAGTGGTACGATTCAATTTTTGACCCGATGTTTCATAAGCCATTATTATATTGGGATTGGGGACAATATCCGATTCTAGAGCTTCGAAACCCGGACCGCGACCCTGTCGTATAGGTATATTTCAGGTATTTGCGTACGTGATCCCGACATTATGTGCGGATGAATTCCGTGTAGCCGGGTCGCCGAGCTATTGGACGTACAAAACCGTCGGGTTTAATTGACCGAAAATTATTCAGACAGGGCAAAAATTTGTTCAACCGTAATAAAAACGAGTGTGAGTTGAATCCCGTCAGCCCAAGACGTGGGTCATCGCGGGTTCGGGAAGTTCAGGGAATCCGGATCCTTTTCTCGATGCTGAGGGATTCAATTGAGTAATGCGTCGACGGTATAGGTATTTATAGAAAGAAAAGTCGAAAAATTTACGAACGGTTAAATCCTCGGGGTCGGCCCGAGCCCCGCGTTCCTCCGAATGTGACCATCGCTGCCCAAAACGATGCGCATTCTCGTCCTCCGAAGGATTGACGGGAGAAAATTTTTCTGCAAAAAACAGCTATGGGGCAAAATGCCGCCCGATAAACGGGCAATTGATTTTTCTTCGTTTCTATTTTCCTTTTCTTCTCTCTTCGTCCCATCGAGAAACGACATTGTGATTTCGGAATGAAGCTTCTTCGGACCCAATCCTCCAATTGAGCAATTGAGGATCGTGAGGTAGAGACAGGCAGCTCGGGTACGTTGTGCCTTTCGTTTTTTTTTTTTTTTTCACACCGTTTGTTGTACAGGACCGTAAGAAGTCCGTCGAGAGCTCCGCGTAGCTTTCCTAATTTATTTCAGTTGAAAGGCGAGTCTTGGCAGCCAGTGAAAAAGTGTTAGCGATAAATCCCCGAACGATCGTCGAGACCCTCGCGTATAGACGGCCATTTGTATTAAACCAATTGGTTACCAACCTGGAGATACCACCGACGTACCTACACACCAATCAACAAACACCATTGACCGGATTTTCTACTAGTGGACACAAGACGGATAGTTTTATCCGTCCAAAAGAGCCGGCCAGTATCTTCAGGGATAAATCATCCTCGTGGCGTTGTTGGTACGATATATCTCAGATATTATCAAGCGTTGTGGAATCTGTCGGCCGTGAACCACAGTATCTGGTTCCCAAATAAAAAAAAAATGGTCACATTTTCACGAACCAAACCCGAAAAAGGTTCTCTTCCATTTTCTTTCACGCCATTCAAAAATTTCGACTAACTTTTGCGCAAATAGCACAGAGAATCACTCGTGGATCTAGTATAGAATCAGGTGGGAAAAATTGAGCGTTTCGGATCAACAGCCACCGTTCAGTGTGTGATTTTGATTGGGGATCAAATTTCCGAAGAATAATTAGCCTGTGAAATTTTGTTGTAGGAAAGCTGCGAACAAATTTCGACACATATTATGCGCGGAGGGAAAATTTGCGGAGAGAAAAAACTAGCGCGCCCACTTTTTTCGCGGAATCGTTTTGGTTTTGGTTATCATTCGGAAAAACTCTCCGTTGGGGCCATAAATAACATTTAACAATACGTGATTCTAATCGCTGCGCTTCGCCCCAAACCGTCTCTCTGTAGCGTTCATTAAAAACGACTACGAGGCTCTGCCGCGATATCAATGATCACAGTGGTACCTACAGTATAATGTTTCTTCCGCAATGACTCGCAGCGAATTCGCCACTCTTATATATGGAACACAATTGACAGAGAGTTACCGGAAAAGACCTTTCAAGGGAAGGAGCGTTACGGAATCGCGTTTGCTTCTCCAAACGGATGCACACATTCCCTAAACGGCGAAAAGAAGTAAAATACTTGAAGCGCTCGAAAAATTTCGTTCCTCTTTCTCTCTGTTACGTCAATTTTTGATAATCCTAGTACTATACAGCATTGTACAGTATTTCTTTGAGTAGACCGAACTAGCCCAACAATCTTACCTCGTAATCGAAGCAATAAACAACGAGGAGAGGCGATTCTGTGCGAATAAAAACGTATATGATACAGGCGGAACGGCTGGAATATCAGATTGACGTTGTGTGCGAGATTTTCGGACGGTATAATTTTCGCGATATCTCACACGGGGGGCTCGAAAACATTTCTGCATAATATCGGGCAGCTATCGTGTCGGTTTGCTCGGGGCGTTTCACATGAATTTCCTTACCTTACCTCTTCTCTTTTTCCGTCATCACTCTCTCATTTCTTGCTTTTAGCAGATACGCCGAGGCCCGAGGCAACGATAACAACCAGCGCCGAACAGCTCCCGCGACTTTGTACGGGTCACGCATAATGTTCCTCTTGATTTTACAATTTTGTAATCGCACTTCGTTCAGCCTCCCCAGAACTGCGGTTCCAGCGTTGGACCACGTTACAGCCGCGATATATAGCCGCGCCTTAAACAAATTTATACAAATTTATTCCGAAAGAGTTTCACGCTACTTTTTCCCTCCTTTCATCCCTCGCCCCGGAATTATCGTTCCCCGTTATTTTCCATCCTCGTTACTTGGGCGTTTTTATTTCTTTCCAATTATTCTGCATGCTGTTTCGTTCTCTCATTTTTATACATCGCATCGCGCTTCAACTTCATGCCAATAAAGCTTGCCATACCTAGCTACTGCTCAGTCAGCACTTATTTCATAGGTACGAACCTTTGTGGATATTTTCATTCGCTCAGTCGTACCTTGTACTTCATCCCCGGCCCAGGGTGGTAATACGGCGTTACGCTTTGAGCCCCGCAGCAATACCGATATCAAGTTAATTCCTGAGTGCCCCGCGGGCGTTGAGCCAATAAGATTTTTCATTCATTAGGCGGTAGGTGAAGCGGAATTCTCTCTCATTCCTCATTCCTCATTCCTCATCTTATTCTTCCTCTTTTATGTTTTCTTTCCTCCCGAGTCGCCTATGCTCTCTAGAACAGAGGAGAACGTTTCCAATTGCACGACTGATCATACCGGGCCATCCCATCCCAGCCGAGGTTCAGGCTCTTACCAAGCAACTAAATATCTCCCAGATATAGATAAGGCTGCTCGATTAATTCGAACCAGGCTCCAGCCGAGCTTTCACCCGAGGGAATTTCATTAAACTCCGCAAGATCACTTTCGATCAAGCTTTTTACGGCAGAGGTAAGGCGGCAATATTCTATTTGTATTCAACGTCCGGAGCGAAGTCACGCGTGTTAGTCACTCTCCTCCCTCGGATGGTTTTTCTTCTACTCTTGCGGGGGAACCTTGGAATGAAACCCTGCAGGAGCGAGGAAGAGCGACCATCGTTACCGATATCATCATTATGCGTCATTCTTCTTCTCTCATACGCGTTAGCTCCACCACCTCACTCTCTAAGCTCTGCTCGCCTGGCTTCGTCTGCAGAGTTCCATCTCCTCGGAGACGCGGCGGCGGGCGCTACGATTTTATCAGCGTATTCGAACAACTGCCCCCACACTCTCATTTCCGGTGATATGACAGGCGTTTAGAATATAACTGATTTCTGCACGAATTTCTCCGTCCCATTCGGCGCGGCACGGCGAGGCGAACTGGTAGGCAGACCCATTTCCTACAGCATGAGCAATGTCATCAACGCACGCGGTGTGATTCCGGTCGGGGACATGACAATAGCTGTTATTTTCACGATAGCTATATTCCCTACCGCCCGTGCAATCTTCCCATCTCTGCTGTACACTGGGAATTCAACCTCTGTACGGTGTATAGATATATGGGGCATTCCGTGACAAGTGTCGGTCAACGTCTGCTGCAGACCCCGACGATTCCGGATGCAGCTCATACCTCATGACGATGTTCTTCCAACTCCGTGAACGATCAGGCTTCACCTTCGGACGTCCGCAAAATCGGCATGGAATGCCCCATGTGTGCGTACCTGCATAGGTATACTTGCCGATTTGTTTCACTGCTCTTGTCATATCTCTGTTGGATGTGACTGCAGGAATGTTTTTCGCGGTAGAGCGTATATTGATCAGCTACCAACATTGCTCCCCCGTTTTTATACCGCTCTAAAAACAAGGCAAAAAATACACGGCGAACGTTGTTTTCCCTTCACTTTCGCCGATCATTCTGTCACCCCCCAGTCATGTTTTCCCTCCCTACACAGGCGGCGTACATTCTTTTTCCCGTTATCGTTCGTTACATGACTTTTTCTCGTCGGTTCTTCGACGTCCGGAATCCCTCCCCTAGAGTTCTTCTGATGCCAAATTTCTTATCTCGTGTAGTATCCGCCACGCATTGGACCTTCACCTCGCGGTCAGTGGGCATGTAGGAAATAATTGTTATACAAACAGCTATACGGATGTACGATCGGTAATCGATCTTCAAGATCGGTTCCTCTCGTAGCGATAGCAGATCTTACAGGCTCACTTTGTACTGTTCGATGACTTTCGCGTTGGGATATGTCTCCAATCAAGAGCTTTGCCTAAGGATACTCCCTGAGCCGCTCATCGTTGGTTTGAGCTTGCGGTTATTATCTACCGGTATAACAGCTACATTGGAAAAAAGATCAGTTTCATCTTGCAGGCTGCGCGGGAATGTGAAACTGAAAATCCCTGCATCGGTCAATGTGCGTCAATGATCGTAAGCCGCTGAATCTGGCCGCGGCAGAGATTCTAATTGGACCGATCACGTGAAAAAATGTATAAATTACGAAGCGATCGGCTACGTTTTCGCAGCCAAGCTCAATCGAAGATTAGATGTCGACAAAAGCTACATGAGTACCGCGAGAACGGAAGTGCCCTGGTACTCGCTCACCTCGGTTATTGTGTACCCACGCGATATGTTAGCTTAAAACATATATACAGACTTCCAGTTCCCACTGAGCACACACGACCGAGCACACAAAAGGGATTCCCCAGCCCGTACATGGAAGTATTGCCGCAACAGCAGCAGCCGCAGCAGAAGTAAGCAGAGTAATCGCTTTTCTCGTTGAAAATCCACTACGAATGGGCATAATATTCATTTCTGAGATCGGTAGAGACCACGATATAAGATTCGATAGTTCTTGTCAATTTTGAAGTGGAATTTGAAGATGAATTTTGTCATGAATTCTATGCTATATATACACATCACGAAGTATCAACGATTGTGGATAAAATTACGGCGTTGAATCTTTTGCTATGTGGGCAAGTATATGTAACGGCGATAAATAATTCATAACGATATTCGATAGGTCCCGAAGGTAATTTCTTGGCCGAATGAAAACAGGCGCAATCAATAAGCTCCGCGCTTTCGGAGCTTCGAGTCAGTTATTGAAAATGAGTGAAACGCGAAGGGTATTAATATTCAATATTCGTCGGGGCTTAATAGCCCTCCGCACCGACCCACCGATATTATGGACCGAAAACAGTCGAGGAATTCTGAAATCTTTTTCAAATTACACGTGCAAAGCTGTGAACAAACAAACGGAGTGTATTATAAATGCGCGACTCTGCGGGAGCCGATTTCTCGCTGACGTCATCGAATTCCCCGTCAAACTTTCCGAGTCTCCCCACTGGATCGGGAATTCGAATGAACGCTGTAATTCCGTGTACAATCATCATCGCGCGGGTATGTCGAGAGCGTCCTGATACAAGCACACCGCGAGTTTCATCGAAACACACACGCCGTTCGTGTCTGTGCGGGTCACTTCGTGCATCGAGTTAACTTCGAATTGCACATCGTGGGGTATGAGTGAGTGATGAAAGCTCAGAATGACCGCCTGTAATCCGGATTGCAGGGTACTTCGAACCAGTGAGAATTATCTCTCTCGGCTCGCTCGGTGAGCCTTGCTCACGGAGTGCAACAGAGGAAAGAATAAAACACACCCTGAAAGTAGGTAGATATGCTTATCGCACTGTCGCAGGTGAGAGAACATCACGTGCAAAGTAGAACTCTAATGAAGTAAGAAGTTCTGTAGGAGGAGGTAGATAGGCAGGTAGACAGGTGGGGCAGAGATTGCTCGGTGGTAGCCAAACCTCCATACTTTCTCGTTAGAGCGCAAAAAAATCTCTCGCAAAAACAGCACACGAGCGACGCCCAAGCTTATTATGATTTGGTGTGACTAGTTGCTTCTTCTGCTTCTGCTTTTCATCTTCCATGTTTTTTGGGCTAGAGAGAATCCTTTTTCCTTCATTCTCTTCTCTTGGAGGGGCATTCCATAATTTTCCATTTCCAGCGCAGCTCAGCTACGAAGCTATTGCGTGTTGGTAGAGTGTTGGAAAAACCAGACTCCAGACGTCGCGGTCGCCGTGTCCTGTGGGTCGGGAACTCGCGAGAGGCGCGGCCGCGGCGCCTCGCTCTCGTGTTTTACCTCACTTAATAGAGGAATGACGGAGGATACGGAGCAGGCCAGGCATTTTGTTTAATAACGAAGCAAAAACGTAAGGCAATGATAACGTGATGCTCGTTCAGAGAATGAGAACGAAACAAATAACTTGAGTAGATGTACATGCAGTGTCTACCCGTCGCGAGGGTGGAGTGGTGGCGCGGGATGGGGCGGGGGGGGGGGGGGGGGGGGGAGATTGTAGCAGGAAGCAACTTCGAGCGGAGAAAGCTCCTCGCAGGAAGAAGACGATGTCTCTCTGTATGTATGTATCCACACACTCAAAGTTCTTATCTACGCACAGTACCCCACCTACTTCGTGAATTCCGTGTGAGCAGAACTCTCAACAAACATTATGAAAATATACTCCGAGGAGAATTAACGCGAGGATGATGCCAGTGCTCCGAGTGGGCCAATAAAAGAGTCCTCGGGAAGTTAATCAAGCGAATTGCCGGTAAAAATACTATTCGCAAGTTTTTCTCGAGCTACGCAGGTTCTCGGTAGATTTCTCATGATTCCTCGTGATTCGAGAAACTCCCTTCAAATGTTTGTCTCCACTTGCTAGGCTTGTCCGGGTGGTCTGCAATTTTTTTGATCAACGTCAAACTTCCGTTTAAGCTGGAGCCTCCCTACGCCTCTGTAGATTTATCATAACTCCGTCATTTCACGAGATAATTATATTCTTCGAGATTCATTTGACAGATAACAGATGTATCTAGGGCATGGTGTTCGCCAAATTTTCAATTTCCATTTCATTTTTGCAAAAAATATCCCCAAAAGTGAGCAGTATTTGTCAGGTTGCTGAACGCGGAGTGCATTTTTTTGCAAAATTTCACCGAAACCGTACCCCGGCTACATGCTTGGGTCTTCAATTTGAGACCAAGATCGATACAATCCGATAAACGACTGGGACATAAATATCAATCTGCTGAATCATAAAACAGCGAATTTTTCACGCAAAAAGCGGGTTCACGCTCTAATATTTCTACTCGTACTTATTAGCTTTTTTTCGAGCGCAATCTTGTAACTTGTAAAGTTATATCAATTTATTTTCACGATGGCCGATAAGAGAAGTGATCTTACCGTTGAGAAAGAACAAGGATCCGGCAAATTTTCTTTTGCTGAATATCGCGAAGAACTCGAGGGGTGGGGGATTCGAACCAAACTATAAATACTGTCATAGATTTTTATGGAGCTTATGGAATTTTGAAGGAAATTCTCTCCGCGCTCATTGTCAGTATCGGCGCAAAGATAGCTTAGGTACTTTTGAGGATATCTTCTGCAAAAATGATAGCGAAATTGAGAATTTAGCGGTAGCCTTGCCCTAGATACATCTGTTATCTGTGTAATGAATCTCGAAAAATTGAATTATCTTGTGAAATGGCGAAGTTATGATAAATCTGCTGACCGTCTGTCAGCTTGCGCTCGACGGAGCATAGGCGTCGTTCATATCCATACTCCGCCGCTGTTAGAATAGATTCCAATCGACAGCCTCTGTGCAGTGGGGCGCGACGGTAGCTAGTATGCTCTTTCTCGGTCGTTTCCTAATGTCTCTCCCGCCACAGTTAACACGGAAAACAAAGTAGTCTGCGCTTTCCGACCAGGCGACGCCTTTGAATCTGCAGATTATACATAAACATGGGAACCTAGGCAACTACGATCAACAAAATTGAGTAATTCGTAATCCGCCCAAAAGTCCCGGACGTTATTCCTGAAATATTCTATTCGACTGTAACGTGTTATTTTGGGTACAAAAATTACCTAGCGAAAACCGTGACTGGATGGGAAAGAAAGCAGAACAACGAATAATCTTGAGACACATTTGAACGTAAATGATGTTCGGTGCCATGGGACTCGCCATCTTGGATGTACAGGAACCGTTTCGAAAGGGAAAACCGTAACCATTAGCAATCGACTGAATCGATTTGGATGAAATTTTGAGAATACATTGATTACGATGGCAGAAAGTGGCTAAGTATTTTACCTCTTCAAAACGTTCATCGGGTTTGATGAGAAATGGATATTCCCTGTGTTAGCTAGGCTAGATTGCCAGCGGCGACTCTAATGGCCTCATACGGAACAAGCAGGGGACACGACGCACGTTCGATCTTTGCCGAAGCAGTGGCGCCGCATGCCGTTGCTTATTAAGACGACTCAATTTTTTCAGAAAACGAGGAACAAAAGAAGGGGAGAAGCTCACAAAAAAACAGTAGAAAAACTAATCGGGAGAGAGAGGCTTGTCGCAAAGATTTTTCATTTCAAACAAGTTTTTCTTTACATCGCGTCGCGTTCGGCACTCGGAACTTTCACCGAACTACAGAGCTTTAGCGGTATGTACGAAGGTTCGCAATACAACCTTACACGTACTTATAATATCTGATGCTGTCTTCGCTGCACTCTCACCGTTTTGTTTCTCTTTCTTCTGTTCGGGGGGATGGGGTTGGTTTTTCAGAAAAAATATAAAAATATTCCACGAACAACCGGACTTTCCTTAGTTTCGCTCTTTTCCTCTTCGAAGCTTCGCTGGCGACGCGGCTTTCGAGGGGTACCTTTGTAGTACCAACCTTCCCGCCGCGGTACACCTACATACAGCATAAAAGCTTGTCGCTGTATCTTTGTTGCCGTACTCTCCAGCGCGGAGGCGGACGTCCCGTAACGTATCCGGTATAACGAAACTGCTCTGTTCTCTCGCGGTGAAGAGTAGTTTCACACGATATTCTTACGGAACGTACATGTATAAGCAAATATGGCTGCCGAGTATGAAACTCCATCCGCGACAAGGTAGAGGTATCACTACACGAAGTGGCAAATATTGTTGAGAAAAAGAGAATTCGCCTGGGAATACGATAGCGGAAAATGACGGATTCGAGAAGAGTTCTCTCAACTCAACGCTCATTTTTCAAAATATTTCGGCGAAGTTCATGTGTAGTTCAGTCTCACGAATCAGCTCCTTTTGCTCTTGAAATTTCATCGTTTCCAACTCTTTTTTTTTTCTTCGTTTTTTGGTCGGAATCAGGTTATCCCTGCAAGCGACGGCAATGCACGGTAATCGTAGTAGATGAAGAGAATGTGACATCGTGAGATATACATGTTCGAGCAGAGGTAGCATCTGATAAAATTGAACGTGCTTTAACGTTCGGTCCAGATGAGGAAGGATGTTGAGCAGATCTAAAGCCTAAGTGGCTAGGGCGCCTAACCACCAGTCTTATCAGAAACTATAAGCTGCTGACAGGCGTAAAGCGGTTTAGAGACGATCCCGTTATTTCAGTCTCGCCACACTGACTCGCTGAGCGCTTGAAATCCCTGTTAATGCAACGCACCGTCTGTACGACCCCAATTACCCGAAACGGTCCAACGTAATTTCGTTTTTTCTTTCACTTTCTCTCTTTCTTCGTTCTTTGTTTCCAGCACAAATTTCTGTCCCCTCTCTTCCCTGACTTTTTCATGAATTAGGGGTAGTCCGTTAGCCTCATCCCGACGAACTACAAGCTCGCAGTTTGTGGTACGATAAAAATGAATTACCTGCAATGAAATTCTTATGCGTACAGTTCTCTAATACGAAGATAATTTGGTAGTGAATTTTTCCTTTTAGATCTTTGTTCTTATCCCTCTATCTCTCTCTTTTTTCTTACTTCCGAGTTTGCCGCGTCTTCGCGGAACGTGGATGAAAATTTGGTACAAATTCGCGTACCTTCCTACATATCTCTGAGATAATATTGTTCCCGTAGGAAAAGTTTATGACGTTGCAGAGCAGGGAGGGGGATGTTATGCTGCCGCATGTACTCTTCATCTTCCACTATGAAACAATAGCGCAGACTTCAAACCGAGAAACTTACCTCTTATCTTTTCTCGAGATAAGAATTATACAGCCGGACATTTTTCTCTCGATATTAAATTTATCTCGTTTGAAAGTCGTGTTCCGCCGCATCATCTTCGCGCGTAATGCTCCGCGGAGGAGAACATCCCCTGAGAAATAAAGTCCCGGTGTAGCTGGTATGAGTCGTCGATTTTATTTTTTCATAACACGCAGACGGATCGAAAACTCGTATTTTTCATATCACAGAAATATATTGTATACGTTTTTCACGCAATTTGCCATTTTCGCGAGCAAAATTTCTACTGTCAAAACGGATTTCGACACTTTGATCTCTAATTCGAAACGAGAGAAACGCGCGAACAACACATCGTGACTCTGCTCCTCATTCATTCAATTTTGTTTTTACTTCGAAATACGTGAATCCAGTGCCGTGAATTTTCCTAAATTCATTCATTGACCAATCGATCGATGTGTATAAAGTACCGCGCAACTAGCCGTTCTCCGAGTGCTATTCCGGAAATATAATGCGAAAAGGGAATGTTCGGTGGAGTTGGATCAAATGATGGCGATATTTTTTGATTCTACGCGGTTGAATGTCGCCGAAACACGTACGGCGGGCATTTAACAGCTCTCGACCGTTTGAAGTTGTTTTTCCGACGTCCGAAGATATACTACGGACCCTTGCAGAAGCCAAACGGAATCAAGTAGGTATCGGCGAAAAGTCAATAGATTCGTGCGAATCTTTGAGTTTCAGGTTCACTGAGCCAGGCGATACGTCGCAGTGGAAGAGATATATTTCACCTACAAACACGTATTACAGTATGATGTAAAGTAATAGTACTACCTATGTGTCGACCACTCCGTCACCGCCGGACGCCGCGCCCAGAGGCAAGAGCAGATATGGAGTAACATAAATCTAGAATATAGGTATATATTAAGAATTAGATATGGAATGAAAACGTTCGTTCACCTGCAGCCATCTCGCAGCGCTATTGCATATAATAATGTATACTGCAGGTATAATATCCACGTTGAATGGAAACCTGCGGAATATTTCACGAGGATATTATGGGCATCTGTATACATATACCAGACTCGAGAATTCTTACCTGCACGAGCCTTTTTCCATCAGCGGTAATTCCATTCTGTGATAACTCCGTGGGTACATCTCCGTATTGAATTACCTTTTCTCGTCCGAACTCACAATCGCACTATTCATCATTTCACATATTCCATCTGAGAATCCAATTATTCAAAAAATAATATATACCTATCGCATATCGGGGTTTGATTCCCGTCGCAATGTCCCACCGGTCGGTATAATTTATCTCCGTTTCGCTCCGGCTTCTTCACGGTATTGAAGAATTTCCACCGTCTCGTGCACAGGGCGTGGAGAAACAGCAACAGTACGGAAAAGGAAGGAGCAAACACAGAACTGCGAATCTGTCAAGCAAGCTGAACCCCGAGGCTGGCTACGTGCGCAACTATGCATATAACTATGGATATGTCCTCGCTGCAGGAATTGTGGGAGCGAATAAAACAGTGGTTCATCGAATATGAATGGAGTTTCGTTACATTTTTCTCTACAAGTTGATACCGTAGTAGCGAGAGTCCGATCTGAGCCACCGGTGGATGTGAGTCGTTTCGTTTTATCCGTGCTAGCGAGCGAGAGACTGTCTGGATTCAATATCAATTTATCTGGATGAAGAGTATATCGATATACCCCTTCACGCTCGGGCAGGAGTTATAATCCTGAAGGAAGTGTGACTCCGACATTTTTCTTCAAATTCTGTCTTCTTTTTCTTTTCCTCCGCCTCCTTCCACTAATCCTCCTTCTTCATCTTTCTCTTCTTCTTATTTTTCTTTCTCTCTTTTCCGATCCGATATCCGCCGGGGTCTCGATTCTGTGTCTGAAGTTCGATTCAGAAAATACGAGATAACACCGTCCCGTACACCGTACCGCGTCGCGTCGCGTCGCGTCGCATCGCACCGCACGATTTTATTCTGTTCACATAAAGCAAGATCGTTCGTTCCTCTCTTATCTAACTCGCGACTTCGTCTTCTGTACGATAACCTCGTATTGTCAGACCATACATTGAAATGCGTGACTTGAAAAGAAAAACAGGAACACGATCAAACCAATGGAGAAAGAAAAATAACACAGATTTTGTAATAGTGGTTCGATCCTGCGCGCGCCTTCCAATTTTGTCTTCTGATTTTGTTTCATACAGAAAATGATCGAGTCAACAACTAATAAAACAATATAAATTCTTGATTCGAGAAATTAACGTCTGACTCAACAAACGATATTTCGTATCAAATTTTTGATCATAGATAAGCAGCAGCTCTTCGTTATCAATTAATTAGTTTAAGTAGTTTCCAATTTTTAAACGGATTTATTGAAATCGAAAGCTCGTATCTCATGAGAATAAATGACCTCCTGATATTTGCAATGGAAGGAAAATGAAATTCCCAAAACGAAAAGGTCGTATCTGCCGTCGCGTGCGAGCTTTCCGGCTTAGTTGACCAATTTTATAATTCCAACGTGGATATGGATGTATTCCTATGTTTCTGACCGAATTATGCAGAAAAAAAAAAACAGTAAACGACTTTTGGCCGTGGAACGCCAGAAGGTAGTATGATGTCGCTCCTCCTTTCGATGAAGTCAGTAACGTGATATAGGCACGAAAAGCTCTGATTGGGAGATGAATTATTATTTCGATCGCATCTGCCATATATATCTAAGTCATGACTCATTATATTACTTCCAACCTTTCTTTTCCCTCATTTTGAGTTCAATGGAGTTCAATCGATTTTAAGAAAGCATGTCATAGGAGTAAATCGAAATCTGATATCATTCTGAATCTTGAATTATAGATTTTCGATCAAATTGGCTGGTCCGCCTCGTTGTTACGATTACTTCCGATACGATGTCACTTTCTGTGACGCGGCCGACCGTCCGAACTGATCAGACGAGATGTAACATCCGAATTTTCTAGAAGAAAATCAAAATTAGTTGCAAAAAGCTAGCTGCTTCTGCAATTATATCCTTTACAGTAGAGTTGATGCCTGTTTCCGAATTTTCGAGATTGAAATCGCCATTTGTCTCGTCGTCGTTTCTAATGCCTGCACCGTCACCTGCATTATTTTTATGCTCGTGCTCATTGTGCTTCGAATCAATATCCGAGGACTGTTGAGTGCTGCGATCAAGTGTGGCAGCGTCCGGCGCAGCAGAGGTGAAATAGTTTGTTAATTTTCTAAGTTTATTTCCAAACTCTCCACGATTCCTTGCCAATTTTCTTCTCTCTTCGGGGCACCGCTACTGTACTTTTTGGTCAACATATATTTACAGACCGTTACTGCCCCGACCTGCAATGCATCTTACAAGGGAACATCGCCAAGTGTCTCCCTCCGATTTCAACGAAACTTTGGGAGATTGTAGAGGGGGTGAAAGTATTAGACACGTATTTTTTTATATCTGCCGAACTCCACTCTGAGGGGGTGAAATCAACCCCTGAAATTTGCAAAAAAACAACAACAGGGTCGTATCAGGGGATTTCGGGGTCGCTGATTTCAAATCCGTGGTCATAAGTTAGAGATTCAAAGACAAAATTCGAAGATTACAACTTGATGATTATAATAAAAATCAGAGGTGCACGGTGGTACTCGTAGGTTTCATAAGGCTAACCGTGAGATTCATCGAAGTACTTGTCCTGCGGATTATTTCGGTTTGAATTGACATCAATAACAAGTAATGCGACCCACCGCGAATCCGATTCATGGTACTCGTAAAATTCATTAGGGTCCTCCTGAAAACTATGCAGCGAATTCTTCATGCCTGAAAGTACCTGAAAAACATATGAAAGAGTAGATGCATCAAACTATCAAACTTATCATTTGCTAATCACGTCTGAATGTATCTCAATTTATGCAACTTCGATGAATTCGAGTCGGATCTACGGACGAATCTTGGACGAGCTGAATCATATTCCGTTACCAATTGTTGTTATCATTATTATTATGATTGATCTGCGTTTTCCCTTGCGGCAAATTGACTGCGATTATACCGGACATTTTTTTATGTTGTCTGACACTTTCGGCTATAAAACAAACACCGCGCACTGGTATGACATACGAGCGTGGGAAAAGAAATCCTACAGACGACGAGGATCGCGGAAAAGCGGTGACGGAAGTTGCCTCATATCCGTTTCATCTCTTTCTTATGAATGGGATCACACGCGGAGGAAAGATTTGTTGAATCTAACGAAAATCCGTTTGTCCCACAGTCGGACCAATGTTGTGTTGAATCAACCGACAAATTGGTTTAATCAAAAATTTATTCGTTAGTTGAGAAAAATGTTCGTTAGATTCTGAGAAACTTTTCTTTGATTTTCACAAGAAATTTGCTCGACCGTGAATTTGGCTGATTCGATACAATATTTTTCTGGGTGCAGGACTGTTCGGAAAATTCTAGATATTTGAGCGAATGCAGCGACCGAGAACCTAGTTTCCTATTTTTTTCCTACTTTCTCTTCAACGACAAACCTTTTCCCCACGATGTTCGAGGCCCTTTCATAATTATATAGCTAGGTCGGCCGTGAAATGGGATCATAAGTTACTAAAATTCCGAGAGCCAAAGCATGGCGATAAAGTTCCGGAGCGGAAATAATCGGCGTCGTGAACTTGTCGAAATAGGTCGGCGGACATACAGCGAGAGATTTTCTTACCAAGCTAAGTAAGCTCTCTTCGGTACTCGAATTGTGTTAAAGTTGAAGTTAATACGACGGAAGATCACAGGTCCTAATACTTTATTGTGCGGGCATAAAATGAGATGGAATTGAAGCAGGAAATGGGTTGCGCTTCTCCAGTCGAGTGAAGGGAATAAACTCTTCCACGTTTAACAGCTTCCTGCAATTGCTGCGTTGAGCTCTACTCATTTCTCTTCATTTTGCAACGATTATTCACTGGAGAACTGATAGCTGCTCAGCGCAGGATTTTATATGCTACGATAAACAGCCGATATTATATATTATATAGATATATACCTGTATAGTACATAAAAACTGAAAACAGATTTTATCAATCGAGCGATAAATATCGCGGTATACAGGTTTCCCAAACATATTCGTATTCCTATGCGGCTAAAGCTTTCGCACCTCATTGACATATATAGAGTCCGGAGATATGAGCTTGCGACTCGCGTACATTCTGCTCGTGGTGGGAAATATTAAGGAACTAATCTCGGAAAAATGAATGTACATATAAATAGGTATACATGCCATACCCACCTCAAATTCATCTCCGCGGCAGGGAGGAGAGTGCAGAGGAAGAGTCTAGGATATATGTCGGGTCTCGAAACTCAGCGGGCTGAATCTCATTTACTTTGAAAAATTCTACGTCATGGCTGTAATACCTTATACTCGCTATGGTCATGATAACTTATTGCTAATGCGAACTATATTGAGCTGGGATTGATATGCAAATATCGATGGTCAGATGAGCAGATACCCAGAAAAAGTTTGCCAATGCTGGTAATATGGGCCAGAATAGGTCCAATATCGGTAACCGAGCTTTTTTGCCCAAGGCCGAGCCATTGTTGGCACATTCAGAGTTCACCACTGTCAGGAATATGGCCCAGCACTGGTCCAGATCTGGCAACCGGGGATCGTTCTTCGATACTGAGCCGGCGCTGTCCCGTGTTTGGACCGACGATGTACGTTAATACTGGAGCAGCAATGACTGCCGATACTGGCGCAGCGATGGTAGGCATGTCCGGCTCAATACTGACATGCAATACTAGCCCAGTTTCGATTAGCGATACTGGTCCTATTCCGGAAGCCAAACGTAGAGCTTACCACATGAATCCAGCTCGTCGCCAGTATTGGCCCAGTACCGGCACCGAGAGCTAGAACGCAGTTAGCAGCGCTGGCAGCGGTACTGGCCCTATACTGGGTCTATGATGAAACTGGTTCTGAGTACCTGCTCTTCATCTTCTGACAATGAAATACAAAGTTTCCTGAATTATATTACATCGACCCTCTCGACGGCCTCTCGAATAACCTCCCGCAGCCTTATTCGTACCTCTCGATATCATCATTCCAAATTTATTATTATTGATATTGTATTATTTCCTCGAACGCAATTTCACATCCGTAATAGAAATTTCAATCGTATTACGAGCATCCAACTCACTCGGAAATTCTCGATTAATAAGGTTATTATTTTCACCTATATACCTACGTCAATATCTACATATATCCGCTATAATTCACCTGCTAGACCCCTCCAGGCGTGTAATATATATTCTCTCATCAGAAACGTCATACGGCCTCGATCATGGCCTGATAATCCCAACTTTCCTACCATACATATAACAATTATGATCCGGAAACAATTACCGCATTTCATAAACGGAATTAATTACTGCAATACTTGATAATTGCATAGTTTGATGAACCCTTTGAATCATTATTGATATCATGAATCCATTCTCCGATCCAAAGCATCCAAAGAACATCAGAGAATCGCTTCTAATTAGTTGTGGATCTTTTCCCGCCGTTAATTCATTTCACCAATATCATCACTTTCCCACTCTTTTCCAAGGGGCTGAGGGAATTTCCGGTTGATTTTAAGAATCAAAAAAAATTAGTTTCGGTTTTATCGAATTCATTGACAGTCCGTACGTTCAAGCGAGGAAAAATCATTCCTTGGAAGAAATTCAGATGTATTATAATTTGCCACGTATGTGTCTGAAGAGTCTGCTAAATTCGCTTGTTCATGGAGAAAAGAAAAAATCAAAAAAAATTGTTCAACAACTGAACTTCCGATTTCAGTATGAAGACGTTCTCGCAAATGAAATGCAATCGGCAACAGCACAAACGACATTTCAAGAAAAATGAATATGAAAGTACAGTACTCAATAACCGCAAGTATAACTATAATATCTGTGAAAATTGATACTGCTTGCCAGTATAACGAGACTGTGTACACATATGTGTAATATGATATAATATACCGATCGCTCTGCAGGTGTTCCAGATTGAGGGAATTTTTTTATAACTCAAATATCCAAGTTCAATCAAAGTTCGAACGGCGGGGGCGGGGGAGGGGGGGGGGGCGCCAATTAGCTGATCTCGAGCCTCCTTACCCACGTTCCACGATAATTGGAAACCCATGACCTAGCCTTTGACTAGGGATTCGCAGTACGGAATTGATTAATTAATTTACGTCGAGGGGTCGTCCAACGGTCCAATCCTAGAGAACTTATATATCATGTCCTGTTCTCATTAAGGATTGGTATAATAGACGCGGGTAGGTATCTGTAGATCCTTACCTGTAAGTCCGCCTCATCCAGCGCCTCCCCCTCATCTTACGCAGATGAGAGCAATCGCCGAGGTAAAACAGCTGTATGTATTGGTACTCAGGGATAATATAGGTGCGTATTGTTATCGATAGAGCTAAACTACGAAATATACTTACCGATGCTGGAACGTATGCACGTGTAATAGACACCGATATACATGCACGACGTTCAAGAAATCAGAACCTCGATTTCCAAACGATTCGTCCCTCATGAAACTTGCGAAGAAGGTTAGAGATCTTTCCGTAGACAATATCGAAGAAAAAATCGATGAAAACGAAATAGAGATAAATGAAATTGTCGAGAATCGATAGTATGCTTCGTTTCCTCACACCACACCGAATGACTCGTTCAAGGTTATCGTCGTTTGACAAAAAGTGAATCACACGTGTACAAGATTGATCGAGAAGAAGGAGAACGGAGTTTCGGTTGAAAAATTCGAGACAGTCGAGAAACAATGGTGGCAAAACAGTTTTTGATTTTCAAAACAAATGTAAAATTGCACGGGTTTCATCAAATTGAGGAAAAAATGATGCGCCTGTTTTTGGTTGACAAATGATTCGAACTTTAGCTTCTGAGTTGCCTATGCGATTAGAATTAGGCACCAGCCGCGGAATATGTATGTACGTGGGAGCTGGAAGGATAACGAGACACCTGACCCTTATATTTGGCTTTCAAAGTAAACAGCAAGATGCGGGAGCAAACTTTTGACACGGGTAGATCTCCCGTTCTTGAAACAATGTCAAACTATCAAGAATCCTCGGGGAAGCTGCAGTACCTGGGCTACACTGGCTAGACTTGACATTCTACAGTGCCAGAAAGTTAGGGAAATTCAAAAAGCCTGATGAAACTTTACAATCCCTAGGTAGCGGTGGTGGAAAACGGAGCTTAGAAAACGCGACTCACATAAATTCCTCCTTTGTGCGATTATACAGGGTGAGTTTTCTCCCGGTCCCAATAAGGAAGGCCGATGCCCCGCCGCTTGCTCAATCGCACTTTCGCCAAAATCTAACTGTCGCATTGAGCGAAATTTGGAGACGCCACTGGCAATCTAACCTAGCTAACATAGGGAATATTGATTTTTCATCAAAACCGATCGATGTTTTGAGAAAGCGAAATACTTGGGCACTTTCTGCCATCGGGCTGAATGAATTTTCAGAGTTTCATCAACATCAATCGTGTCGTTTACGAAAATTTACGATTCTCGTTTTCGAAACGGCTTTTGTACATTTAACATCGCGAGTCCGAATTCCCCTCAAGTCGACGATACTTATTGTTGGTCCGGCCGAGTAAGATTTTGGGGACATCGGAAAGACAACAACGAGCAGCCTAGGATCTTCAATTCTAAGTTATGGTTTATTAAGTATTTACATCGAAGGTTCAAACTGATGACCGAACAGTGTGATTGAATAGCGAGCGGGCATCGATGGTGATAAGCCTTTCCCTCATTGGGACCCAGAGGAAACTCACCCTGTATACGTGGCTTTCTACGTAGCACTGAAGTCAAATCCGGTGTTTTCAGTATTCGATGAAATTTTTATGGAAAACTGTATGAATGGCCATCGGAACAGAATAAATCCACGATTTCTCATGAATCGTCGTGTCTCTGTGCCTCGGAATATGTTATAACGAAAGAGAATCCATCAATGATGGATGATATCGAGGGTTAATCGGTCAGCGATTTCACCCGGCGAAACAATACGTTTACCCATATTTATGTGCGCAAGCACACGACTGTATCGTGAATTAATGTGATAGGAAAACGGTGAGAAGGGATTTCCGATGGAGTCGTCTTTTCCCGTTTTCCTTCGTTTTTTCCATCTCGTTTTTTTCCTCATGTTGGTATCGTGACGCTGAACGTGATCGGATTTAGTAAATAGGGAATAGAAGAACCTGGGATTATAGAGATTCGTATGGAGGGATGCGCGTGGTGATAACTTGGCAAGGAATGGCGAGGCTGAAGCCATTCCTAAGACTCGGGGTGGGATGACGCCTTGTCATAAACGTTCCTTCGACTCCTATCGTATTCCGCTGACTTTTCGATACAGGATAAACGGGGAAAAGGGGGAAAAAAGGCGAGGGAAAAATTTTGAGGATGACAAAAATTGGAAAATGTGTATATCGCGCCCCTAATGGTTTAAGGGGTCGGCCCACCGACCTTTTTTTTTTTTTTTTTTAATGCTCCAAACAATTCTAAAACGCATAGATTCATCGATATTTGCTAAAAGTCGAACATTTTCCGGCGTCCTCGCTGATAATCCATCGATCTATTATACACAGATCTGTCCGGTGATTTATCCGTTCAGAAAAATTTTGAATATTTATGTAATGGATTCGATTGGACTCAATGATGGACGAAGAATTGTTCAGAGTTTGTATTTTGTTTGCATCGACGGATACGACCTTATACCGTTATTTACGAGATTCTTGTTCTGAAAATAAAACAAACCATCGACTCTTTCGAATATCGATAAATCCTTTCGTTTCAGAAAATTTTGGAGCCAGTGCTGTGAACAGGGAAAATTTTTGTGGAAACGACCTCGACCATTAGATAACTGACGCTAATAAATCCCCATCTATACACACGCCTGCGAAAGAGGCGGCCTTAATTTTTCGCCAATTCGTGTTTAGTTGAGTGTGATGAAAAATGGCGATGAATTAAATTATAAATATTAATTATGAGATACCAAATAGCTATCTCATCACTTAACCGCCTGACTGCTGCCTACAATATATTCTCGTTTCATACGTATAGCCTAGGTATCACCTGAAATTGCGAAAATTTCAAACAATTAATATTTCTCCGTTGTAGGTATTATACGCCGAGACTACGAAACTCTCCCACCGACCGAATATGCATATTCAATACCTTAATTATAATACTGTACTAAATTTTCGATAATTTTATTCAAACGATACGAATAACTTTCCGGATTTATTATACAATTAACTCGAGTTTAATTTACCTACCTACCGGATTGGAAAAAAACAGACTCAATTTTTCAGGATCCAATCTCCCTGCGTTGGCCTCAAACCAACTCCAGTACAAAACGAATGGCTAAAAAGTTTCCAAAGTTTATCTCTCGGCCGCTTCAAGAGAGCGCTGGAGTCGCCGCTGGCAATCTAACCTAGCTAACACAGGGAATATTTATGGTTCATCGAATCCGATCAATGTTTCGAACGAGTGAAATACTTAACCACTTTCCGCCATCAGATTGGACTCAATGAATTCTCAAAGTTTCATCAAAATCGACCGAGTCCTTTGGCAAAATTAACGATTCCCGTTTTCGAAACGGTCTATGTACATTTGAAGGAAAAATAACCTTCGCTAATTTCTGTTTTTTGCAGTAATCGGGATCTGCCAAAATTCTAAATGAACAGTATTGCAGAAATAAATCGTGAATGCATGACGTTAGGATGGCATCGGGAGAGAATTTAATAAATTATTAACTCCGAGCTTTTCACCCTTCGGACGGAAACACGTTCTCGGTATACCGGCCATGTTATAATTCATAACCATAGCTTAGCTTCGCGGAGATGGGCTGTAAAGCCTTGTGCGTCTGTTTTACTCGCAAGCGCAAAAGTTATTCGCCCATTTCTCTGGTTATTTATTCACTTTTATTTCTTGTTGGTTTCTTTTTTTCTCCTTTGCCTTTCTTTTCGAGTCTTTGCAATGGAACAAGCGGCTTATTCTCGCTGATTTCGAGAGAATAAAGTGGTAGAATAAAAAATGGATTAACTTAACTCTCCTTTTCTTCCGTTGATTCTGTCTACCCGTGTTCAATTGTATAACATGAAACTCTAACGAACGGGTCGCATCGTGTAGACTGTATAGTATGATCTACTGGAAAGAAGAATTTGAATCTTTATATTATATATGTATAACGGACAGGTTCATCTCGAATTATTCTGTCCGCGAACATCCACTGTTTCAATGTGGCCGATGTTTTTTCTTCAATACGTTGTGACGTGGTGAATTTTTATTCACCGTGATCCGCCTCTCCACCGCGGAACTGGGGCCACTACCTCGATATCTTCAACCCTCCGCCGTATCGTCAGCTTCGTTTTGCCGTCTGTACCTCCTCTGAGCCTCCAAAATTCGCCTATAATCGTGTCTACATTGTCTGCCGTAAGTCCATTATACGTTTCAGTTTCTTTTCCCAACGGAGCCGACAACGCCGGCGAGTCTACGAGCCTGGAGGACCCTCAACGCCACGGCGTTAGTAGTCGCGGCTAGGACCCTTCGCCGAAAAATCGCTCCGCCAAACGAAACCGGCCTGGTCCACCGGTAGGTCTGACTCCGCCTCGCAAACGGGAACCTAGCCCGGCGAACCTGTCGTGTGCTGCGAGACCTCCAGGACCAACCACCGATCTCCATTAGCTCCGCTCTGAGGGAAAGTTCGACGCGTAGTCATAATGTAGTAATAATTAGTCTATTTTAGTTCTCCCTGTTCTGTCTGGCACTCTTGCGATTACCGTTGTGCGGAGAGTACGTGTTTTCTGTACTACCTCTACCGCTACCGCTATCGCTGCCGAATATAATTGTTACCGTGCGCTGCTCGCTATCTTTTCCGTCTTTAATCGTCGCGCCTAACGCACGATCTTCCGTTTTCTTCTATCGTTGCCGTTGCAGTACCGCGTGTGTTGGATATCGTGCTGCGTGCTTGCCTGAAAAAAGGTAGGCTTCTTTCTTTCGCTCTCTACGACCACCCGGCCTTGCCTATCGTCATCCGCTATACATCTCTTCCTGGTTTCCTTAGGACGGGTTGTCGTGGGAACATTGTATCTCTGCTTTAGGGCTATCTTTTATATTCTATCGTGTTTTTGCAAGTGCTCGAGGACGGGAATTATTTTCCGTTCCATTCCGTTCCTTATCGTTACCGGTGTGAGTTTGAATTTTGATTACCGTAGCCGAGTCCTCCTATATCCGTGTGTCTGTCGTTGGACGGCGCGCGAGCCTTGTGAGTGTCTCGCTGTCTGAGTGCCTCCTCCCTTACCGCCTCCCGCTGCATGGTAGCATCCCGTGCGCAAGGTGCGTAAGTGTCTCCAAGGCGAGCGTGTGTGAGTGCTGACCTTCCTCCATCTACCGCTTGTGTATCTGCCGCGTGTTGTATCGTACCGGCGCGGCGCACCGAGGGTATCTAGTGTATATCAAACTTAAATTCAACCTTATCGTTAACCTAGTGACGTAGTATAGAACACAGCCTAGCGCTATTTTGTTTTGCTTCTACGCTCGTCGATTTTGAACGCTATATTAAGGTACCTGACCGCATCGCCCATCGTAGCTCGATCTGTTATTTCTTTTGTTTGTACGGCGATCGGTACGCGTTGTTGAGGCCTTAATAAGAGCTTGGGCTCTCCCTGTCAATATTAATAGTCTTGTGTTGCCTTTCTCTTAACGTTCATCCCCGATTGTATTTGCTCTCGCCCCCTCGTTACCCTCTCTCTGATTCCTAGCCGAGTTCTATCTTAACGTAACGCCTTTCTTTAACTCCACTTCGTTTTCTTATCTATCGGCACCCTTCTGGTGCCTGGCGCCCAACTCCTTCAGTTAACTTTTTCTCTTTTTATCTTGGAGTTTGGGTTCCTGGTTTGTGCTTGGGTTCGAGTCTTACCTTTCCCGGTATTGTGCGGGACCGGCTCGAAATTAGCGTTACAACGTTATTGCACTGTTGGAAAAGAAACTTACTCCTGTGTCGTGGTTTGCCGTTCCACCCGACCGTTTCAATGGAACCGGATTTTAAAATTACACCATTTCAGGTTTCAGCCAGATTCCGAGCTGCTGAAACTCGAAATCTGTCAATGCTCGTATCATGAAGATTCACGGATCAAAACTCCTTGAAATTCGATTGTAGTAGGTACTATTCGAAAAAAAATTGGCTCAACATTTTTGTCTCTCCGAAAATGGTAACTTTGTTCTAAAATAAAGTCGAAACCCCGTTCTTCAAGTACAAGCCGTCGCTTGATTTTTTTTTTTTTTTTTTGCAAAAATATCGCAAAATTCTATTCAAGATGACGGAAACGGAATCTCCTCCTATGCCTATCCATCGAACCATTTTCAACAGATCAACAACTGATCTCGATTCATCGGCAGGGTGCTGCATTTGTCACAAGCGCAAACAAGAAAATATATAAAACGAAATAAAAACTCAAACGAAGTTGTAAACAGATGCAAATTCTCGTACTACCGGTTCTCGAATGGTTATAAATTCGTGGGTACAAGATTGCTGAAATGCTGAAAGGGGTTTGGCTAGTGATATTGAAAAGGAGAAATCTGCACGTTCGAGCGTTGTGCAGTGTATGAACCCTAGTCTCCGCGAATGACGCCTGTATAAGGATCAGCTTCAGAGAAGTTTGGGTCAGCTTAGCCCTTGTCCCTTTCTACAGTCATAAATAGCAGTTAGACCCACGAAGTCAATAAATAAAATAATACCGCGCCGATATAAATGACGGAGCTAGAACGGGCTTAAAAGGAAAACCATGTTTCACACCGACGCGAGTGCAGAGGACTTTATCGGAGTGCAAATCTGCGGTGAGAGTAGAAGTTGAGATAAAGAAAGGAAAAAGAGGAAAAAATAACGAGAAGCAAAAAAAAAACCCCCCCCCAAAAAAGTAAAAAAAAAAAGAAACAAAAAGCAAAGAACGGAGATAGATAGGTGAAGATAAAAAGAAAATCGACGAAAAGTAACGTCGCTTTTTTAAAGAGGCAAACACTCCCGGCCGGGGGCCGCACCGCATGCGTATACGCGCGTAACGTTCGGCGATAAAAGCTTCGTACATAACTGCCTGGGTAATAGGTATTGGATTTCAAACGAAAGCGTAGGTATGTATGTACATACGAAAATACCTATTTGACGAGCAACCGAAGCTTATAAAAATTTGCCCGCGCAAAGCGCTGTGCTTTTCGAACATTCTCCCATCCGGGAAGGATCTCGGCCAACGTGCAGTTTGTGCTCGAGTAAATTCATCTCGGCTATAAATTCCAAGTGGCCTATCACGATGCGTTATGCGAAGTTCAATCCGAAGGAAGTCTCTTTATGTGCTGTTTGAACTACAATTCAACGGGGTATTTTGCTATGATTCAGATAAGCAAGATGCTTCGGCCATTCAACCTTTTCGTGAACTGAATTCGGAATGGAAGATTCTTAACATTCAACCGCGAGGTGATGGAATTGTTCAAATTTCAACGCAGTAGTCGTCATAAAATTTGTATTTCTATGTACTTCTATCCTGCGTTGCGTGATTATGTCAATGTTGAAAATAGTTTGTGCGAATGTTAAATTTTTCACACGTTTAAACTATTGCGTCAAAATCAACCCCGTTCACGCGATGATACGTCATCGCCTGTCTATGTTGACCCCGTGGAAAATGTTGAATTTCAAATTTAACATAAATTCGAAAATTTGAACACAGAAGAACTGTGATCAGGCTCACACGCGAGAAATTTGTCTAATCCGATGGCATTTAGCTGTGCGCGTTCTCCGCCAGGGGCGTTCGGGCACTAAGCTTTCCCGTAATTAAAAATCCGCAACGTCGGAACAAGGAAGTGTGCCCGACCACGGCAAGCCCGAATGTGTACCAAGCGGACACTTGTGGATAAATTTTATGTTTGGCGAATTGAAATAGATTTTATAGTAGACCCACCGGCCGTACATGATGCGCAAACAAAATTAAAATTAACAATCTTTCTTTTGAAAGAGTGGAACCTCGTTCATTTAGATTTTAGGGATTGACTAGAAATTCATTTGGAGATGAAAAATGTCTGATCGCTCACGCCGGAGTCCCTGCAAACGGTAACTAGGTACTGCTGCGGTCATCGAGTGAAAAAGCTTTTTGTAGGTCAGACAAGCCCGCAAGCCGTGAGTAGATTGTAGAAACTGAAATAGGAGCCTGATGCAGAGATTAAAACTTGTGACAATGAAATTAAACGACGGTGATATAATAATTGTTACGTACATACTTGTACACTTCATTATTCTGTTATAAAGTTTGATTTTAATTCAATTCGAACGCTCTTCGTAGTTCAAGTTAATACATTATTTAAGTATTTCTAGCGTCGAGGGGTTGGGCTCAAAACAAAGCTGAACGTTCAAAAAATTTCAGGTTATAGGTGTACATCATAATCTCACGAATACCAAAGCTTGATTACAAACTTTTAACATGCATAAAATGCACGTCCGTGTGTCGTTGTCTCGACGATTCACAAAATTGTGTAGGTACATCGCAAGATGAATTTCGGTGAATTTCTCGAATAATTATCACACCGGAAGTTAAGAAGGGTGTGGATAGTCGTGAAGATCGCTGATCGCATGATCGCGAGTATAGGAACCACTGCTCAAATAATTTCTTAATATCGCGAAGAAATGCCGTTGGAAATACCAACCTATCGACGAAAATTCGTGACGAACCTGTCGGCATTTTCGGTATTTGGAGATTGAAATCTCATCCATCGAAGGAGCGCGCCTCATTGTTATATGACTGGACGATATCAAGATATACATACCTGTAATAGATGTGTGCATATATCGTTTGAGAAAATTCCAAATTTCAGCAATGAGAAATTTATTATATTTCTCAGAGTAACCCTTCCTGCTTTGACTTTCACCAAACCCCTACTAGGAAGCGATCAGGCTTTCGGACAGGGATTTTTCTTGCGCTTGAAGAATTTTTGGACTAAAATATAGACTTTCCTGCTTTCCTCTTTCAATCTCTCGCCATACAGAGAGTGTTGATTCGGGCCCATAATCGAACCTCGAGAAAAGTAAAGCTATCGTGAAATATCTTACCTATTGAATTGCCTGAATAGCTGTTTCTCGCGCTCGCATCGAATATAAGCAGTACATACATGTATATATAGAAATAATACTGCAAAAATGTTAGGCACCTTGGAAAGAGAGGATTGGAAGGCTTCCCCCTAGGCCAGGGGGCACCCTCCCCCGCCTTGTCGAAATCGTATTTCTGTTTTCTCTTTTTCTCCTCAATCGTGTTACCGGTGATTTTGCCAACTATCCGAATGCAGTTTGGTCACTTCCACAAATCATTCGTCAATTCATGAAAAAGTTGATAAGAGTGTCTAGGATCTAGTCTAGCTCCGACATGAAAAGCCCTTACTGCTCCATACGTAACGAAATACTTACAATTTTTCAGTCCATTCTTATTCTCTCCGATCGGAAAATTCTAATATCACGTATGTACGCCTCCTGCGGTTGACTTATATTAGGAACGGTTGCTATAGTTGGACAAAAAATTCTCATTGCTCAGTAATGGGAAATTTTTGGACCACAATCAGCAGCGTTCTTGAATCAATGGTAGGTTTGCAAATGAAGCCTAATTCATGCGGGATGCCATAGCTATATACCATAATAAACAATTTCATGCGTAAGTACATATACTATTGAACGTGACGTACATACGTACTATAGGTATCCGAGCACCGTGCAACTGGTGACATTCGATTTATGATCGAATCATGCAATTTCCCATTCCTCCGAGTTTCTAACATCTGTTCGTACAATTGCAAATCAATTTCCCACTGTAGGTATACGTATACATACGCGAATTCAATGAAAGGTTAAACCAGCATGTGCATAAGCTATACGCGCGCGAATATACTATATAGGTATAATATGTCCACATACGCAGGAATGGATTTTAGAATGAAGGCACTCGTTTCTGAATAATATATTCAATTTATTCGCATAGAAATGGATGAAATGGTTTTTTTCAAATATTGTCCGTCAACGTCATGTTTTCGTCTGAATCAGTTTCTGTTTTCGACACACTTCACCTTCCGAGAACGTCAAATGTGGGAACAGCGGTCGTCTAACAATAAGTTATACAAGCAAGTTTATAGGTCGGATACACTGCCTGGCGCCCAACAATTTCCAATCCGTAGAATCTCGGTAACCAATAGAATTCAATTATTCGGTGCATGTGCGGCGGACTGCTAACTTTCACCATAATCTCGCTGTATGTATTCGTGTACGCATAATAAACTCTCAATATGGAATTTCAATTCGGACCGAGGTTCAGACTCCATGTATTTTGAAATGTTCCACGTTGTCCGAGGTGACGGGATCGGGAACCGAACAAATAAGAAACCGAATAAATATTGAAAACCGTTGGAAATAATACCTTTCTGAATACGCAAAATGCTTCTTGTGGAGCCCAGATTTTCAATGTAAAAAAGTACGCCAAGTACGAAAATTCATCTAGGGCTAAAAATTCGAATACGGCGAAAACCATTAGCTAATAAAAGTCGTGAAATCAACGAAGAATACCAAGTACAACGAGGTACTACTTGTAGGGACTGATCATTCAAAGAGCCGTCGTGATTGCTGGGGACTACTGCCCTACAAAAATACCTGAATTTATACCATATCAAACAACGTACTTGGGGGGTACATCCCTTCCGCCTACGTAACTCTATCGCAAGATTTTCAATTTCCAATCATATCGATTTTCTTTGAATAGAATACGCATATGAATTCAAACTATTCGTATGAATTAAATAGAATGTGAATTTCTTTATAAGGTTGTGATGAGTCTAGATTCTTGTGTTCTGTTCAATATTTTCATCAGTTATGTTTGCAATGTACTCGCTGTTTTCAAAATTGTAGGTCTTTTGATTCCGATAATAACCGGTCCTCATTTCTATCCTTGATCAATAATACCAGTAATATTTACATTCTCATTTTCACCTGATACTCAAAGACTTATCTGGTCAAATCTTTTGAGTTTCCGAATGAAATCGTTGAATTTGTAAGCGATTAATCACGAGTGCCCATCAGCCGACGTGGCATATAACTGGCAATGAGTTTGAAATTTCCACATCACTGATACGTTGCTTGCGCTCTTTGTTTGATTAATCATTCGGCCGATCACATAATTTTGATAATGTATTTTGTATCTTTCAAAGTTCCATTCCAATGTGGGCCAAGCACGTTCTTCAATATGGTATAAATTCACTTTGTTTTTCACCTAAAATCTAGAAGCTGAATTCGTGGGAAAATTCGCCCGAAAAACAATAGAGATCCATCTTCAAAATCTTAAGTCAATCCGTACGATAGTTCGACAGATATCAGCGGTCTGTGAAAATGGAATGGTCAAGATGAAGAAGAAGAAGGAGAAAAAAAAGAAGAAGAAGATTACGATTTTCCATCGACCTTGATGGCTAATATCTCTGCAATTACGCGATCGAGTTCGTGAAAATTTATCTAGTCAAAGCCTCTGTCGGACGGACGTTCCGGCCATACGAATTCATTTGGAAATGTTCGCTCGTTCAGGAGATATAGGCCTCTATTCACAGGTATAAAAATCGCCTCGGGTAAAAGATTCTCGGCTAGCGCGCGCCTTTTCTTTGTACCTACTCGGCGGCGATTCGCTGCGGCGAATCTTGATCGTGGAGTAAGAGTCGGGAGACGGAAGCCTACCGCGCTGGCCTATGGTTCGCCTTTCAGATCAGGGATCATAGTACCGATCTCGCCGCTCGAAGCGCTGATGTTCCAACATCGTTTTCAGAATACCTGACACGTCACGTATAAGGGAATTAGACAGAGTCTTGAGGGCGCGCGACGCGATTAGGTTTAGTTAGTTTCGCTAATTTCGTTGATTACACTAATTTAGGCAAAGGTAGAGAAGAAAGGAGAGGAAGCGGGGGGCGTGCACGTTCGTGTACAGCTCTCGCGCTTTGATTTCGCACTGCCTCGTCGCGAGTCGCGAGATTATTGAGTTTATCTATACCCAGCCGTGGTGTGATTTCCCTGAGCTTCGTCACCACTCCCCCCGCCTTTCGCAAGGCTGAGGCAACTCAACTATAATTCTGACCCAACCTAACCTTGCCTTTCATTTTACTCATCCTAAATTATTCTACTCATCCGAGAAGTATACGGAAAAGTCATGAAACGCCATCTGCAAGGGAAACAGTGGAATAATTCCATTCGCCATTTCATTTTTCTTCTTATAACTTCGCAGCGGCGGGGGGGATGACTTCACGCGTGATTTTGTACATACACAGGTACCCCGCCCCGAAGTAAATGCGTTACCGAATTTCTATCCCGCTTCATAAGTTGATCAGCTCATCGTTTGTCAAATTTTGGTCCCCGAGTTCAACTCTTTTCCTAAGGCAATAGCTAATTCGTTTGCAAGAGTAGACTCTGGGGTTTCGTTATAATATTAATAAGTGCTTGTTTTCGGTCTTTGAATAAAATATATACAGGGTGGGCCGAAACAAACCGGGCCGATTCAAAACGTGAATGATATATCCGAACGCGTCGACCGATTTTCAGAAACTTTCTTTCGCTCGGAATTTACCGTTTACCGTTACAAAAAAATAAACCACTTTGATATGATTGCACGTTATCGTAGATAATCCCATATCCGCGATTGTGTACGACATTAGCAGCATATTTTAGTAGACTCCTTGTGCGTAATATTTTACGAATTTGAAGGTCAAAGTTGTCTTTCTCAGCTCGCAAACTTTCATCTTCAAAATACTCTGAGATATCGAAAATCCGAATAAATCCCAAAATGGAATAACTTGGGTGGGATTTTCGATATCTCAACGGATTCGGAAAAATCTATTTTGAGAACGGCTAAAAAATTGATTTTTTTCAACTCTCATCAATGTGCGGTATTTTGATATGAAAAATGATATTGAGTGAAAAATCAGCCGGTCGCTACCGTTTGCGGTTCTGGATGAGAAATTTTCGGTATCTGACCCCCTTGAAACGAGTTTCAACTATACGATAACTGCAGTTCCTGTCACGAATATCAACGGATCCCGGTATGATAGTGATATCAAGTAATGAAATGTGGCAGGAAATATTTAGGTACCTTCAAAATCCATAAAATACAAGAAAAATATGGATTTTACTTTTTTTCGACATGGCCCACTACTCCGAAAATTCTGAAAAATTCGAAGTCAACTATCGCATAGATGTGCTGTTTTCGGAATATTTCGTTGTTTGCCAAATGATGGGTTCATAGAGAAATATCGGTCAGAAATATTGTTGATTTTTTGCAGGCGAGATTCGTGACGAAAATGGATTAAAAAAATACGTTTACGTACAGTTTGGAAGGATTTTTCATGACTGATAATTCTTGTGTTCGGATATCTTTGATACGCATCGAGAAATAAATGAAATCTGAAAATTACATTATTCGATGTATAGAGTCAGAAACGGAGATGAAACTTTGAAGCTCGGTGACAAATTTTCTGTCCTTGTGTCGAAAATTTGGCCCGCAGTGGAACTCCAAAGGCTTCGGGACAATCTTCATACGCTCACCCGGCTAGGCCCTTTTATCGATAACCTAAAAAATATTCACATATAATAATATAAATCAAATTCCCAACGAAGAATGTTATACAATATTTTTCTGCACATGAAATATTTTGAAAGATAATTCGATTGAAAATGTCGAGGGACTTATTTTAAAGAAAATTGAATTTCCAACAAAGAGTGCTCTAAGTATTTTTCCATATCACGCAACAAAACAACAAAAACTCTAGGTTCGCATTTTTTACGTGTTAATCAAATATAAGGAGCGCGACGTCTCGAAATTGTCCGATCGTGCTCAGCTTGAGCGAGAATTGTTTTTTCGCCACAAACAACAGTTTCTCGAGGTAGCAGCTGAGGAAAACAGTTTTCCTTCTGAACCGGTCTAATACGTGAAACATATTCCATGTATATCGTATGTATATTACGAACCGGGCATTGCATATTCTATGGATATGCTCATAAGATGGAACGTATATGCTGTGAATATCTTATGGATATGGCAAAGTTACCACATGGCGGTACTGAGTATCTTCGTGGTATGTATATACAAGAACACAATATGAAATGTATGGTCGTAGTATATACGAATCCGTCGTATATTCGCCATTCGCCGCATATGTGTACATGTAAATGAGAAAATATGCAATTCATGTGTAAGGCGTGTATCGTAGGTATGCCACGGCTTATGCCTGTGTGAAAAATGAGAAGTGAAGGTATTTTTGATTAGTTATCGGATAATTTACCGCAAATTTACGGAAATCTTGCCTCACCATTAACCGCATGTCGATGTGAACGCGAATTTCATCAAGAAAAACGCTGAGAGAAAATTTCGCACTATTGTCATATCTCCTCGGGGATTTGAACCCACACGCTCGCGCTCGCTCGTTCGCCCGCTTGCACTTCTCCGCCCTAGGCCGCAGGCTTCAACCGACTACGCCAAACTACCGTAATGAAATTATTGCGATGTTCTCGTATTAATTGTAGATCTGTAAGGCTGTCGGATGAAACTTTCATAAACGATTGAAAATTTAGAAAAGCTGTGCGAAAAATATCTATAACGTAGGCTCGTATATTACGATGATGTTGGATCCGTGGTATATTAATTTTCTACTTCTGCAATTTCTATATCGATAATTTGTATGGATTACATTTCATCATCCCTTCCGAACTCCATACTTCTGATTTTGTGTTTATTTTTTCTATTATTACGCGATCGTTGTAAAGAATATACCTGTGTGTGGAAATGGTTTCACATACTGGCATTCTTATCCGGTTTGCATATGTTTGCGGACTAATTTTCGTAAGTAATCATGAAGGAATGTACGCGAAACGTACACACGCAACTTTCTGGAAATGTACATACATGCATCGTGTATATGCTGTGGAACAACATTCTACACCATAACTGTGTATGTATGAAGGGAATATTCTGCGTATCCGTATGAAAAATAAGATTTTTCAGAATTCTTAGAGATTTTTGAAAAGTACCGATTATCAGATGGGTGTTGATAATGATAACGAATTAACGGTCAGAGGAAGGAACCTGAAAAAATTCGGTAGTGCTTCTTTGAGATCGGAGAATGGTATGAAAAATTGTGACGCGAATCAAAAATGACGAGGGAAAATCATCGGTCAAGTTGCCCCATGTATAACTCCTCGGGGAGAGTCTACCTGCAACAAACTCACGAAGAATTTGAAATTGGAACATGATGGGGTGGGGCTTGGAGTAAATTTTGTCAGTTTCTCAAAAATTCTCCAAACTTTGTAGAATCGATTTCTCAGTGATGAAGGATAGCCGTTTCGCCCCACTTTCGCCTCTAGCATATATAGTACGTATACATACATAGTCTACGATATGCAAAGTGCTAAGATGGAAATGGTTAAAGTTTTGGAATGCTTGATGCAGATTGGCGTTGCAAAAGAGAAAAAGCGGAACAAGAGATGGGTATCGTGGGCCGAGGAAAGAAACGTACGAGCGCCAGGCGATCATAAAAGATAGCCATCTTGCGGTTAAGGGAAGCGAGGAGAAGCATAAAACCACATAAAAGTAGGGTAGCACCTCGGGACGCTCGTCGGAAGGGAAGAAAAGCTTTGAGAATAAGAGATAATAAATGGCCAACGGCACCTGTAGGTTGTAGCAGTACGATGTAGGATGGCGTGTCGTAAACGGTAGCTAGGATGGACGTCCGCCCCCCCCCCCCCCCCCCCCCCGGCGCCATGCCATTCGGCACGCAAATTTAATTGCCTCTTCGGAAACTTCCTAACTTTCTCACCATTTGCGTGTATGTGTGGCTGTCGTTTTTCCACCTCCTTGTCGTTCTCGGTTTTTCTTTCTTCCTCGCTTGTCCTTCTCCTCTCTTTCGTCTCTTCCTCTCTTTCCATTTGAATATCAGAATACCTGCGAAAGGTTTTCTGATCCGATCTATCTAAACAAATCCCGATGTCTTCTTCTCCGGAGCGCATTCTTGGGGAAGAATTGAAGAAAGGAATGAACGATAAAAATGTGAAGACAGGGCGTACCACTTTTGATCGGAAACGTTTTCTACTCAAAGTATGAAGCGATATAGAGTTTTCCATGAAGCGTCTAACCATCAATTTTCGCGACTCGAACAGAATTAGAAAAGTTTTGTCAACTCACGTTAGCCGTTGCGGAGAGTTTTCATCTGTAACAGAATACATGTGTATACATATAGTCTGTACGGATAAAGTTTTGCGCAAAAGATTAATCAAACCTGCGCGCGTCTATCTAATATAAGGTATGTTGGTATACATAGTAGAAGAAGAAAAGAAAATAGGCGTGGGAAGGGAAAGGAGGGTCAAGGAAGGACAGACAGAACTCTGAAGTGTGATTGAACATTTTTCGATCAAAATGAAAAATATCGGGTAAATCGTATCTACTCCAGGGGGAGAGGAAGTTTCGCGAAAGAAAATTGCCGCAAGTCGAATATCATAGCTCGCCACGAGGTATGATATGATCATGCAGGGGAATCTAGAACTCCCGACAGCTGACAGATAGACATACGCTTGATGATCACATCTCTCGACGTCCTTACAGTTCCGTTAGTCTCGCAGCATATAGAGGACACCAAAATCCGAACAAAAATTTGTCCACCGAGCACAAGTGAAAACGGCGAAAAAGAGTAGAAAACAGAATGGAATCCGGAAGGAATGGGAGCCGGGATGACCGCAATATCCGCACACACGCACGTATCCCTAGCTAAGTAGTATTGGTCTGAAAACGCAGTCGTCATTCCAGCAACTACTGCAGTATCTCCATTTCTACTTTGCTGGTTTTTCCACTATACAGTATGTCCCCGTGCAATGCCCCGCGATATACGTTCGTATGTATGCTTAGTGCGGTTGATTCGCGGACGGTTTCGTCCCAATTGTTTTCTGGTTCGGCAATATCAGACAATTTATTTTGACCACCACTGGACGCTGACGGCAGCGCCGGTCAAGTGCCAGTGAATGGAAGTAACTGGACGATCTTCTGCTGTCCAGTGTCCGATCTCCGAGTCTCCGATGACAGTTCAATACCGATGCCTAACCTCGTAATCTATTCCGGCAAATCGAAAGTTGTCATTCGAAAGTGATAATCGTTCAGAAAATTGTTGCACAACGAATAATAAATACTCGTTGTATAAGAAAATATAGCTACGAAATAGTTGACGAGGTTAGGTATCGGTATCGAACTGTCATCGGAGACTCGGAGATCGGACACTGGACAGCAGAAAATCGTCCAGTTACTTCCATTCACTGGCACTCAACCGGCGCGGCGCTGCCGTCAGCGTTCAGTGGTGGTCAAAATAAATTGTCTGATATTGCCCAACCAGAAAACAATTGGGACGAACCCGTCCGTGAATCATACCGCAGTGAGTATACATACAGCTATGTAATACACAGGTACATACCTAGCGAGGGAGTTTTCTGTCTTCATCGCAGTTTATCTTGTTTTATTTTCAATTTCTTGGGATGAAAATGTTGTATATGCGGCTGAAGCAACAATCCGTACCGCGCATACTAGGGATGGGCAAGGTAGGTGGGTTAGGATAGGTACAACAATTTCGCCGGCAATGCAGTAGCTGGTACGTACCTTTTATGACTAGAGCGAAGAAGAATCGAGGCTCAACTGGTCGTGGGGTGAAAACAGTTTCAGCGCTAGGGGCTCCAGATATTACAAACGGTCAAACGGGCAATTGTCCCGATCGAGGGAAGCTTTATTGAAATCTGATGCGTTCCTCGGGTGTGGCGATAAAAGATTGGAGGAAAAATTTAATTTCGCAAAAACAAAAAAATATATTTCTTATTCCGAAGCGCTCGTATAGCACAGCTGCTCCCAGCTGGTGCCGGCTGGCGCGGGCAGCCCGCACGTCCGAGTAGGTGAGTTTCGCTTGACTGATTCTTCGCATCCACGAAAGACAAACTGACCTTTCCGTACAGTATCAAGCCAGCTCTATAATGCATGACCTACCCCTCGCTGAGGCGTTGATCATAATGCGGACCTGCAAAATGACCTTAAAGGAGAATGAAGCGGGTGGCATAGGAAGGTGAAGGAAAAAAACCGGCCCAGTGGGGGAGGGGGGGTGATCAATCATGTCGGAGGTATTGCCAGTAGATATGCATGCATACATATAATAAGCATGTACCCGGGAAGAATACGCCGGAAGATGAGCAGCCTATAGTAGAGATGCTATGTACATTGTATATATATACATATGTATAAGTATGTAACGGATTTTCCCTTGAGAATAATTGTTCTTCCCCAAAGGGTTGAGATTAGGGAATTTTAAACGCCCCTGGATGCAGGCATGTATGCATATATACGTAATACGTTGGATTTATGACGAAGATAAAACTTACTACGCTTCTGAACTTACAAGTTAATCTTGGGTTTAGGTGCCATAACGTCAACCCCGCCGTCGTGTTCTTTTCCTTCTTTACCAAAATATTCGCCCGGCACCGCAGAGCTGGCTATTCCACCGAGGATAAAGACTACCCCCCAGGTAGACGAAAGAGATTCATCAGTTTTCTCACGTGACTCTCTTATCCTTTTCTTCCTTCTCCTCGGTTTCCCCTTCTTTCGCCGTTGCCCAGATGCCTTCGGGCGAGCCGAGTGGATAATAGTCGTTTATTGGCGGGGTGGAACGGCCTCTCCTAAACCACCCTGATCATAAGTCGTGTTATTTGTGGCTTGCGGAGGAGGTAATAGACCTCGGCGCACATCCCTGAACCCCGATCATACGTCGAACTATATCCGTGAAATACCGTTCCACCTTTGCATCATATTCACACCGTGACATATGCGCCGGACTCGAGCTTTTTCAATTCCGGGGATTCCCCCCATGCCACACACATTTCGATGCCCGATCAAAATCCATTATCCATACGCGAAGAGAAGAGTATGAATATACTATAACCGAACACCGCCGAAGTCTAGGATCTTCGACAGAGCGTTTAGTTTCCTGACTCACAGAGAAGTCGAACAACATCCTGCATCGTCAAGTTCACAATCATCTGGATGATTATCACCGACGATAAATGCCGAGCCTTCTCGCAACAGTCGAATAAGTCAATTTCTCAAAATTTCCATCATTGTTGAAGATCATGTATATGCCACGATGAAAACGTGCCAAGCGAAGATTGAGGCTCTATTCGTACAGGTACAGGTTTAGGTGAATACATAACAAGATCATAATTGGCTTCATTAAATTGTATACCGCATCAATATTCGTTCAGGTGCTACTACATCGCGTATGGAACCTGGGCGGGTGTCTACTAATCCGAATAATTTAGTGGAGTTCTCGTTCCGGCGTCGCGTCGGAGCCCACGTTCCCGTGGGACGGATATGTACATACCTGTATACATGTATACAGGGTGAATCTAAAAGTGCGCGGCTCATTTGTACCGGCAGATTCCTCGCGAAAGAGGTGTTGGAAATTTCATTGCCGTGTCGTAGATCCCTTGTGACAGTTGTTGAAAAAGTAGCCAATCGTACGCATCCGTTGAGCAGGCGCTCACCAGTGAGTCTGCCTAGCCCGACGAGCTTTCAGTTCGTACAGCACCCCAGATTCGCTACGTTTCGATTAAGCTATCATAAGAAATCTGCGGCCGATCGCAAAAATTCGGTAAAGAAGTTTCGAATATACGTCCTTCGCGAGGAATCTGCCGGTGCCGATGGGGGTGCGATCTTTCAGATTCACCCTGTATACGCTTTAGACGAGACGGCGATCCGAGGATGCCGATGGCGCGTGACGAGGATAACTTGAGATGGTTCAGGATTATCCTGAATGTTACGACTATTAGAGATCAGAGAGGAGAGCTCACGATCTATGACAGTGGCGGCGATAATGATTATGATTATAATCCAGTGAGGTCTTACATTGCAGGGGAGGGGGATGCTGGTGGTCCACTGATTTTCCTCCGCCGTATGATAATCCCTGACTTGCCTATATTTCCCGATCCTCGCGGTGTCTGCAGTGCTCGCTACGACGTTACCCGGAATTCTGGAAGTCGGCGTAATTCCGCGTTCCGAAGGGTTGACGCGCGAGGGTTGATGTTATGCAAAAAATGCTGAAAATTTCCTGGTGCCTACCATTAAGCTTCCTCCGACTCCACTGTCTCATGGCATCTGAATTGATTGAGGGCTCGACTATAATGCCGAGGCTTATACTCAACATCCATGCAAATGGCTCGCGTATAGTAATTTATCGGGGGATTATATTTCGGCTATTTGTTTCGTTCCCTGCAGTATAACAAGTATAAGTTGCGCGAAACGCCGAGGCAATTTCGTATATGCGATATTTTGGATACCGTGAAAATTCACGCGTTCGAATCAAACCGCCTGACTTGAACCGATCTAATATCATATAATGAACCTATATTCGTAGAAGCTCCCCAAAATTTGGCGGCAATCGGCACTCATCGCCACATGCTCTTGCCGTTTCGGGTGGAGAAATCAACCGAAGAAGGCGCAAACTCCGGAGAAAACTCAATTAAAAGGTATACGGGGACGAAAGAACTGGAAATGAGAGACGGAGAGAGAGATGATAACTTTATTTGTGTCCATGGGCAATATTGGGCAAAGTAAGAGACAACGGCAAAAAAATAATACAAAAAAAGAAAGGTTATGCACAAAGGATGAGTACAGAGCAGTAACAAAAAGGGACAACAATTTACAAAAGTGACTAATAGGTACTACCATCAAGAAGAAAACCCCCGCTCCCCCCAGCCCCCAAGACAAAAATTAAAAACTAATTACCCTAAAGAAAGATCCTACCGCTACGCAACTTCTCAGTCTCAAACAAATATCTAGAAAGCCTAGATTTAAGGGTAGGTACCGATAGTAGACGCCGATCTAGCCTCCCCAGGGAGAACATTCCGGAGCTTCACCGCCTGCACCGAAAACGATCGACGATACGTTTCTGTCGCAAAATGAGGGAGCACGAAGTCACCCCGTTGAAAACGGCGAGAGCCATAAAGTTCACGGGGACAATCGACAATCGGTTGACGAAGATATTCCGGACGACCAGATCTAGTGGCCAGGTGAAAAATTGATGCAGCACAGAGGAGCCGCCTGTCACTGACTGAAAGCCAACCTAGCCTCCTTCTATATGGAGTAACGAACATCACACAACAGTTTAAAAGCCTCTGCAGTTTAGTCTTTAGAATCCCAGAGATACCATTATTGGACACACAACAATAATCCAACATAGGAAAAACCAAAGTGGATACAAGCATTTTCCGAAGACCAGGATTAAGGCAGGCACGAGAAGACGAAAGGAGCCTAAGTGCTCCATGAATATGGCTGGACATGGGGAGCACACGCTGGTTTCAAGAAAGCTTGCGGTCCACGTACAGACCGAGATACTTAACACAAGGCAAGTAATCAATAAGTACATTGCCAAGCCTAAGTCGGGGAACGACTTCCCATGAGTTGAGAGAGACAGAGATAGAAAGAGAGAGAGAGAGAGAGAGAGAGGAATCGTGTGAAATTGAAGAACGATATCGACGATTGAGAAAGGCGAAAATTTGAGACTGCAGAAGGCCTCGAATACCGAACTTGAAGACCCCTCATCGCTCGAGTCATCGGCATTTGGGCTTACCACGGATATACTATAATATATGGAAGAGGGATGAGGGAAGAGGGAAGAAGGTCGGTATATTGGATTCCTGGGTCCCAAATATCCATGTAGTATATAAAGACGGGGAAAGCAATGCGAAAAACGTAGGTTATATTGCACTTCCTCCAAAAGAACACAAAATAATACAAGCAAAACGAAAAAGCCGAATGAGGAAACGGAGAGATGAGTGGGGAAAAACCAAAGGAAGAAGAGAAACCAGCCAAAGCTAGATACCTAGAAAAGAATGTGTACCCGAAATCACTTTATCGGTTACTCAGCCGAAGCCTGCGAGTACCTACGAAGTACCCGCGTAGAACGACTAGATTGAATTTTGTATCCTCGAGAAACGCCCGCCATAGCTATGGCGTGGAAGACGAGCTACTGCAGCTCGTTTCGCCAATTCAATCTTTCGTCGTCTATTTTTCATCCCTCCGCATCGCGGTATAAACGCGGCGGAAAAACTCGTGCATCGTATTGTGTAGGTATATTCGTAAATTCTACTCTTCCCTCCGGAGTCCCGTAGAATCGAGATGCCAGATTGTTTCGGTCTGTTTCTGTTTCTTCTATGCCTCATTCTCGTCATCTCAGGTGAAAGAAACTGCGAATGAAAATTGCGGAGGAAAAATCATCGACGATTCTTCAAGCTCTGCGGATGCACGTACTTCGGCAGGTACACGCGAGTAGCACACGCGCCTTCTTCATGGCGGACGCTCGTGTACCAGCCCGGGAAATATACACGCTGCTATATCCGAGAAGATTGCACATGGATTAGAATTGAGCTACTCGGGAAGGCGGAGGGGATGAATAATTCGACGTATCCATCGACCTCTGATGTTTACGGAGATTGGAATGGAATAGGCGAGAATACTGCGGGAGAACATAGAAAAAGTGGGACTCTTGAAATTTGTTCTCAAACTACTCGTAGCTGGGACCTGGTTATATATAGAGATCGTTTGAAGCCAGCAGCTGTTACTAACATTGTTTCTACGCCTGAAACTTTGGGGTGCGTTTTATACGTGGCTGTGACAGAACAAAGCTCGGAGACGTAGAATTCAGACTACTGTACTACTATACGTGCATACATATACAAGCGCGCACACACGCGGACCCGAACTTCTGCCCTCATACGCCTCCGAGTAGTGGAGAATCTCTTGCTTTTCAAACCCCTTTGCTGCTCGAAGTGCTACCGCTACCGTATAGGTACTATAACCCTGTTCATTTACACACCGTTTCACACTAACCTACTACGTGGATCAATCGAAATTTCTCGAATCGAGACCCGGTCATGTTTATTCCAACATGAGGTGAACTTTGAACCACGTACTGGGAATAATTCGAATAGTAAATTGAAGCGTCCAATCATCGGCGAATACTTTGAAAATGATCGATGACTGGAGACAAAATTGAGAGAGTGCAGACTATCACTGTGACTTTTGGATATTCCGTTCTTGTGCGAATAACGAAATCGTTCGCGGTTACGGAATTGATAATTTTTTGTTTCGGTCTGCGGTAAGCGAGGATTTTTTTGTTTCCAAAATGAGAAGTGATGCATACCGCGATGTTTGTTGGTATGCTCACATTGATATCTTGCGGTTTTTGGCGAGACTGCGGGCTGAGGGAAAACCCCAGTGAGAAATTCTAACTCTTGAGGCTCTGTACTATCTCTTTCAATCTTGAAATTGAACCCGGCTTTCCGCGGTCCTAGGTTTGAAACAGAGAAAATCTCACCCTAAGATCGAGGATTGAATAGAAAACGCAGGAGTTATCCTGTTCCTTTATCCACCGCAGTGATGAATTGAGAATTTGAAAACGGTGATTGCGTCACAATAACCTTTGCAGGACATTCATGTTTCAGGGCAGTATCCAGAATCCTGAGATCAAGATATTCGAGTATCGGATTTGAGATTGGGACACTAGTTTCCTCAAAAGAATGAACAAAAATCTACCCTGTCGTACGATTTTTCGTCGAATTTGACGAACAATCGATTTTTAGGAAGAAGGGACCCCAAATATTGAATTCCATCCTCGAATATCTTGGTCTCAGCGTCCTGGACACTATACGCGAAAACAATAATGTCCTGCCAGCATTTTCGTGACGCATGGAGGATTTTGGAATTCTCGACTTTTCAGCAAGCAACGGCGGATAATTGCTGACATTCGTATTAGATTCTCAATCGAGAGGTGGGATTCTGTCCTTATGAATATCCAGACGAAATTTCGAATCTCTAAAGGACATTTAGGATTTCAATTTCCCATTAGGGCTTCTCACGAGAGGTCAAATTGTCTGAGCATGCGTTGTAACTTGACGGAAAGCCCGGATTCCCCTATTAACTAATTCCTGATGCGTTACCGCACTGCTGCTCTGTTTAATAATGACTGAAAACGCACACGGATCATCGCCACACGGGTGCTGGAACGGCTGATGGAGCGGTATTTCCTTGCAGCTTATAGAGTACAGGGTGTAATATATCATACGCGTATTACACGCAACGGCGATCAATGGATATACTATAACGAGGCACTTGACCCTGCGGTGATTTACGTTGATTATTATTGTGCGTCTCTTCCCTGAGGTGCCGTAGGACTCGCTATTCCAAATGTACAGAAACCGTTTCGATGAGTAGAATGGTAAATTTCCGCAAACGACATGATCGATTCTGATGAAACTGTGAGAATTCATCGAGCACGATGGCAGGAAGTGGCAAAGTATTTCACTTCTTCGAAACATTGATCGAATTCGACGAAAAATGAACATTCTTTATGTTAGCTAGGTTAGACTGCCAGCGGCGACTCCGATAGCCTAGCTCTTGAAAGAAGAATAAATTTCATTTCTCATTTCTCACGGAACTTTGTCTTCCAATGTTCACACATGGATACGTAAAACGATCCAAAGGTATGAGGCAACATTCTGCGATGTATGAAATGCATCGAAAATAATCCAACGGTTATCAAATATAGGTGACGAACTGCAGCAGTTTCAAAATGCAGAAGGCTTGAGAAATGGGATCGTAAATAACGAAGATCGGATCTAATCGTAATCGCAAATTGTCCAAAATTGCAACGCGAGGCACACAGGTAACAAGTACTTAGGCAGGTACTAAGTTTCGATTTAATCCCCATTATTACCATTACCCACAAGTCAAGTTCGAGTAATAAAAAATGTGAGAAAAAAGGAATACCTGCTTCGTATCAGAACACGCTATACCACCGCGGTTATTCTAAACAGAACCGTAGCTTTCTCAGCACAGTACAAACGCAGGCAAGCATATACTACTGCTTTATGCGTACCCGTGCATACATTTTGGAGCTTTTTCATTCGCGTTTCACAATGGCCATGCTCATACGGCTAGTATTTCGTTGAGCGTATCATTTTGATTAAATTTCATATCCTCCACGTACCTCGCAGCTGCGATTCTTTTACTCATTCAGTGGTTTCGAGTTCCAGTTATCTACGAGGTATCATATTTGTGGGAGCTTTCACTCATCCCTGATGCTTGAATTCAATTTGGAATTCAGAGTGGACGGAATTGGTGTACTACGCACGTTTTGATCACTCGTCAGATATACATATTATTCGGAATAAGAATGAGGCACACGTATGTATGTATACCTGATCGGACAAACTGACCGCGAGATTACCAATCCCATAGTTCACCCGGGTGAGATTATTCTCAGGGAGAACGGTGCTGGGGATGTTGGGGAGGTTTGTCGCCGTTTAGCTGATTGGTAACTTCGGGGATGCGGTTATCCGGGATTCCTGGTAATCGCCTGGTGCCATCCTCGTCACGCGGCATATCCCCGAGCTCGGAAATCGTGGGAATTTTAATGTTTGCCTTTTCTTGTTGAACGGTAATGAAATGCCTTAGGGACAAGCAATTAGGAGAAACACGACTAGATTCACAATTTTAGGTTCTATGTAAAGCGCCGCATCGATCGTTCCTCGAACGCGAATTTACCACAGTGCAAAGATTTCTCTCGAAAACACTTTCGTCGGTACACAACCAATTGCGGTTGAACGATGAGTCGGAACATTAGCTGATCTTCGTTGAACCTCGCCATGTTGTGATCATAATTGAAGGCTGAAGCATATGAAACTCCATAGGCCAAAAGCCGAGAGTATTAAGACATAGCGCATGCGCATCCACTGCTCATGGTTCACGGATTTTCATGCCCCAGGAATAATTGCAAACGCTGGTAATATGGGCCAGCACATGGGCCCAATCTCGGTAACTCAGGTTTGTTCCCCAAGGCCGAGCGACTATTGGCCCACGTAGAGTCCGCCAATGCTGAGAATTTAGCCCAGCACTGGTCCAGATCTGCCAAACGGGCATCGTTATCCGACACTGAGCCAGTACTGTCCCATGTTTAGTTAGATCATACGTCAATACTGGAGCAGTACCGACTGCCAATACTGGTGCAGCGATGGCAAGCATGTGCGTATTGGCCCTATCCCGGAAGTAAAGCGTAGAACCTACCATATGAATTCAGCGCCTCGCCAGTATTGGCCCAGTACTGGCAGCGAGAGCTGGGCCGCAGTTAGCAACGCTGGCGGCGGTACTGGCCCAATGCTGAGCCTACGATAAAACTTTTTCAGGGATGTTTCAGTCTGTACTCATCTGTTGAATATGGAAGTGGATACAATACAGTCATTAGAACTCGTTGAGTCAGTTTTCATTTGAGAATATTGGCAATATTGAAGATATAAAGCTGATTATTACAGCGAACGGACGAAATAATCGAAATTCAGGTGCTGATGTGAGCATACGTACAAACCATTCCATCTTCGTCAGCAGTCTAACAGATACGACAATCGTCGCCACATTAGGATGAAAAATGGTAATTGTATCAAATACTGGCGCCTCGACCGCGCTGTAGACCAATCTAAGTTCAAGACGAAACCCTAGACTCTACTAAATTTCAAACATTGTATATTTTGAAAGAAAAGCTCCGGTACTATAGTTGAGCTCAAGAAGGGACGTGATATTTCCAGACGTACCCACGTATCCCGTTTCTACTTCCATTTACCGGATGTATATATAAGAACGAGAAAATAAGGAAAAGAAGCGAGATGGGTGACGTTGTTAGACGATATTGGGAGCGCATGAAATATCTTGACATCTCTGGATTTCTGCTCAACTTACGTTGGATTCAACCCACGTTAGTACGTAGAGGAAAAATGTATGTTTGCCTTCATGAAGTTTGACCATTGCGCTGGTGGGTAAACGGGTTTCCAATGAACATGAAAACAAGACGAAAAGCTTTACCGCAAACCCGGTCGGATTCTACATCAACAAATGAGGAAATATTACGCCGAATAAATGTAGTCAAAATGCATTCGTCTTTGTTTCATCACAATCTGACTAACTTCACGGACTCGGTAAATTCTGAAAGTCGAATCACTCAATTTTCCAACGTAGGTATAGCAATTACCTTCATGGATTACAAAAATCTCGATAGTTTTAGAAAATATGGGGAATTCGTAGTGCCCGGAAGGTTCGAGAAAAATTTCATTCAATTTGGGCACTTGAAATCAAAGTTAAAGCATATTTTATGAATTTGGCGAGTTTTTTAAGTCAAATTTAAGTTGCCAAACATTTCTCCCAATTAATAATCCGAGAATCCTCTCGCGCAATGTTCTAGCCCATCTCAGTCATCCTCCGACCTTTGAAAATGTGACTCGTCTCATTTTGAGAAACTTTTTGTTTTTGTGCTATTAAGAACAAGATACGAAACTTATACCACCCCTTAATTGGTCATCAAGAAACGTTGATTGTAAGATACAACTTTGTTCTAAACGGAGACATTGAAACGAAAACTTTTTGAAGACTGGTTTCATATTTTGGAGCTAAAAAGAAAATGGCATCGGACTTTCTCCCGGCCACATCATCTTTAATTCCATCTACAAACTATCGGCGCAGGTTGGGAGCCAAGACAAATAAGCTCTCCATACTTTACGTACAGTTTTGACAGACCGATAGTCTACCTAGTATAAAATAATAATCAAAATTCTGAGTGGAGGTTGAAGTTCCGAAAGACCAAAAGTCAGACGGGACGAAATTCCAAATTTCAAAGATAGGAATTTGAGAGCATTCGGTAATTTGACTTTCGGAAGCTCGGCCCGTCTATTCTTTGGTAGTTTGGAATTTTCACCCGCACCCAAAATTCTCGACCGAATTGTACCTCTGCAAAGCCGTTCTACATGCCATAACATAATTTAAAGTGGGCCACAACATTTTTTGAAGATTTTATTCATAATCGATGATGTTCAAGTCCGACTTATTTCCCGAGAATTTTGTTTCCCTCTTTTCTTGCTTGAATTACCACGGAATGGTCCCTATACAAGACACTTACCCTAACAGTCTCACTGAAGTTTGCCGACCTTAATGCCTCCGTTGAGAAGGATGCCTTCACTTTTCCACCGACCAGGGCCGTTTTCTCCGTTACGTGTGTAGATACCGCATCGTTCGACGGGGACGGGCAAGAGTGGCGAAGATCCCTCGATGGCTCGATCCATCGATCGTTTGACAATGTAATGTTTAGGCATAGAACCACTTCTAACTGCTATAGAACGCGGCTGAACCTTTCGCCGACACGCTAACAGACCTGTGTCTCCCTCGCCGAATGATATCTGCCGTAGGCTTCCGGGCACAGCGCGTTCCCTGCGGGGGGCGGGGGCGATGGTTCCGTAGAAGGAAAATGAAAAGAGAGAAAGGCAGACAAAAGTGAAAGCGAAAAAGTCAGACACGTCGCACAGGGCCGCCAAAGAGCCAACCAATGTCACGCAAGGGTTGTGAAACGTCGAGCCAAATGAGCCATGTCTACCCTTCCATTCTCGGATCTTCAACCTTTCGCCCATTCCATTTGACGTCACAAAATTCAGGGTGCAGCTCGATTAAAAGCCAGCGATTGAAATTGGACTGCTTTAGATTCGCAATTTGCGGGATGGCGGTGCATCCATGTATGTATGGAATTATAAGTTCACGTGTGAGTGAATCCTTCGCTTTTTTGCAAATGAAACGATAAAATTGAGCGAAAAGATCCATACTCTTCGTAAATTTGATCTTTGAGTACAGAATTGAGAAATTCTTAAATGACGATTGATAAAGTTCCATCAAACCCGCAATATGCCTTTGGACGTCGGTAAATATTTCCGTCAGCGACCAACAAATATGATTCACCTGCTCGGTAGCCATTGTCATTCGTTGAACTATTGGGCAATTTTTGGCATCGATGATTCGAACGATCTTATAGTTGATAAATTTCATTCCACAATCGGGGTACGTGGATCAGATTTGATGAATTAATTTTCGTAAAGATGCACTGAAAGAAATTTCATTTGTGGATTTAACATTTTCGATATAGTTACAATATCACAGTGAACGTAACGTATTTCTTGTCTTTTTTTTCACATTAACTATAATATAGTAGGTACAGCGAGCAATCGTGACCCGGTAAACGCGACTACATACAATTTTTGGTAACCTTACCAGTTTTAATCCGCCGTGTATTCAACTTTTCTCGAATAATTACTGTAACTGTATGGTCTGCTGTGCGGGGCACAGTTTTTGCGAGTTACACGTACTATTTTTGAGATGTCAAGATCAATGGTGGCGATATTCTCGGTTGACGGAACTTCATTTTCGATCAAAAATCAAGCAACGGTATAACTTTGTTCGTCTGTTTAAATTTAAATAGTTTAAATAGACAATTGTCGTTAGAATACCGACCAGAGTCGATCAACGTCGTTATATCCACTACTCTCGAAACATCAATTCGCTAAGGTATCGACAACTATATTTTCAGTTCAGACAACGTAATTTTTTCCTCGCACTGTACTAAGGTTACGAGGTTTCGCATCTGAGAGAAATTTACCAGTTAGCGCGATGTTTTTTTTCTGTTCGGAGTAACTACGATATAGTGCAGCCAGCACGAATAACCCGGATACAGCAACGACACACCAATTTGGTAACGTTACACTTTTATTCGGTGGTTTGGTGGAATCGGCGATTTGATCGATGGAATAAACAAAATGTCGCAAACTCAAATTTTCCATCAGAAAATCTCAACGTTCGCTGCATTCAAGTAGAGTTATCATCGCCGTTGACGTACGGACTTCTAGATAAATGAGGAAAAGTGTCGTGACATTCCAATAGTTAATTTGGCGTGATAGGTAGGACGTGCAACTATTAATGCGGACGATTGCGAGAGTCCCCCGTATGGAATCCCGGTGAAAATAATGCGGCGTTTTTTCGAACTAAAAATGCGCACTCGAAACGATATTCAGTTGATTTTGAATATAATTCCGATGCGTTCGATTCGTCATACACTTTAACGAATACGCGATAGAACCGTATCAATTTTTGTTCATACACCGGGATAAAGCAGGTGTACTTTTTTCGCGGGATACTGTGAACACGAAAAACGATGTTGAATGTAACTCTGCCAATTTTGTTCACGTTATTGGAGAATGCAGAAAATGGAGTCATAAGTAGCTCGAGATGATCGTAGCTCTGCGCAAAAGGTGAATTCGACGGAATAAATTCCTTCATTACAACTCTACTAAAAAGTGAGTCCAATCAATATTACTCAATTGAAAAAGTTTTGTTGAATTCACTTGTATGTCTGAATAGTCCGTTGGCTAGCTACGGTTAATGGAGTTTTTACGTCATTGCTACTGGATTCTACGACGTTTGTAGAATACGAGATGAAATTTTAGCGACTTATTTAACTCTTCGATTTGGGTTGGCGCAACTGAAAATTTTTTCCACGGTGTGTGTCAGTTCGCATTGAGTCCTGAAGGATTTGCTCACAGAGTGAGTGCCTGCCTAGATTGCAAATGAATTACTGTAGTTCGCTAAAGTTTCATAAATCTCGAGACACAAACTGCGCGATCCTTGATTAACAGACTGATATCGGATTTAACGATTCCTCAAAACTTCAACGTCCTTTAATCCAAAGTTGACTATTTTAATACGTAAGTAACTTGATTCTCGGTTGACATTGTAAGGTATAAGTTATCAGTATAAGTTATAATTGTGTAGAATAGATAACTAACTCAGCAAGAGGATGGAAAGAGATTCAGAAACTCGATAAAGTCACGTTTAATTGGCTTGTGCAGTACTTCGTGTAAACATCGTCGCGTGATTTACACGATCCACAACTAATCGCATCGTACTACGTCGAAGACAGGAAAATATACCAGCGAATTACGTTCTCCGCCCGAAATCGTATCACGATCCCTCGAATCAAATTTTCAACACTCGTTCCAACGATTCACGACCATGATTCTTCGTTCGAAATTTTACATAGATCACAGTTGTTCCCGGTCGCGAACAACCGAACGAAGTGGAGCTGAACTTCTCCTCAGAGCCTCAGTGGCGTTGTCTTTTACTTCTGCTCGTTAAGACAACGCGTACAGTTTGTCCTGCAGCTTGCACGAAGCTTTTTCTCCTAACTCCCGCTCTTCTAGTACTAACAATGTTTATAGTCAGAGATAGTATTGCTCCGTTTGTTGGCTGATAATGGCAGGTATCCTGTGTTATTGAACGGTCCGCAGGCTCGTATTTTATAGACGTTAAACGTTTGCTCGGGCATTCGTTATCTGTCTAAGTGTCTTCCGTGACATGAGACCGTAAGCTTAACCTCCTGCAGTACGCGTTGTATAGTCAACTTATTGTTAGCTTTTTTCTTCACTCGAACAGCCAGCACACGATCTGACGATAGGGACACGAATCGTACCGCTCATATTAAGCAGCCTGTACCTAAGTGGCGCTGGTTCTGCTGCCCCACGGGGCTTCGCTTCTTGTAGCAATATGTTTCTTATCTTATCTACGTAATAACTGGTTGTCATTCAGCCAGCCGACAACTTCAAAGAAAGCACCTCGGCTTACAGCCTAACATAGTTCAACCTTGTCTGAACCCCAATCTCACGAAATGTGACGCAACGTAGCTAGAGGCCGCTGCGGTGAAGGGAAAGTAGAATTTTTTGTTGGGAAGAGTTCCTCGGCGTGCAGCTGATGTACCGGATGAATGGTTCATCGGATACCTAGCGATGTCGTTGAATGATTTCATTAAAGGGAGACAAGATCAGCTTAATTTTGCTTAATTGTGAGTACAAAGAATTAAGCTGTGAGACTAGAGGGATTACCTTGAATCGCCTTTCATTGCCTGACGCAGAATCATATCTTTTCAGTGGTCGAGGGTCGTGATCTCACCTTATCACTTTCAGATTGATTAAAGTTTGAACGGGAGCAGGGAAATTCGGTTGGCAAACCTGATTTCGTACTGTTAATATTAATCAACGTCAGCCCGTGCTCACACTCGGCGATAATTACTCCCCGGGGAGGTTTTTCACTCTGAATCAGGAAATATCTTTCCTGGATTTCCACTGCTTATCCATCCCGCGTTCTGTCGACACGGTCGAATCCCTGCACCAAGGCAATTTGGGAATGAATGTGTGAAACTCTTACACCACTCGCACCTCGTAGCCGTTGAATTTTCACTGCCCTGCACGAAACGCGCGTTGACGAACGAATAGAGCAACCCAGTCGAGGAGTCTCGGCGGTGGATGAAGGATCGGCTCATATTCTTCTATTCGGAAACCTTTTTCCCCCGAAAGTGTTTTACGCTCGAAACTCGTCAGGGAAGAGGAAATTATAACGGGATGAAATAAACGACGCTGACGCTGTGTAGCCATCTTGATACCCGAGAGCTCCGTCGGCCCTTTGCCTTACCGACGCCTATGCGCCATCTATTGGTGGCGGCACGCACACAACATCTCCCCCTTTTTATTTAAACATTTTTCTTTTATACAGGAGTAGATGTGTACAGTCTCAGCTTACGATCTAGTTTTATTTATTTTTTAAATATAATCTTTTCGCCACACTGGCGGTCTTCTTACCCTAGATTCTCTTTGTTTGGTCTCAGGAATAGGAACTTGTACTGGTGGATTTGCACCAAAATCTTTGGTTTCGTTCGGTTTTTGACTGACTATTCGTTTGTTGTTTTCGGGTTGATTTATAACTTTGCTAACGTCATTTTCCAGGTCCTCTGGAATAGGTCCGTTAGCATCGGTATTTGCTTCATTTGGAGTTTGGTACGGTGCGGGCACAAGATGCCAACGGTTACGGCGGATTTTGCCATTTTTGGTCTGAACAATATACGACCTTGGTTCGGCTGTTTTGTGTAATATTTTCCCGTACAGTCTGAGATCTATGATCCATACCATGTCCCCCTTTTTTAAGTCGCTCAAGTTTCGAGAACGGTGTCTCCGATTGAAGTTGTTCCCTACTGTTTCTTTTCTCTCTTTTTCTTTATTTTGTACGTCTTTGTCAGGCAATATAGGATTCATTTGGCTTGGTAAGACTGGGATTTGCGATCTGATTTTCCTGGAAAATAACAGTTCGGCAGGACTGTATCCGTTTTCTAGCGGTGTGGATCGGTATGCCAGTAACCCCAAATGGATATCATTAGACTTTTTGATAATGTTTTTAGCTATTTTCACTGCGGCTTCAATTGCTCCGTTACTTTGCGGGAAGTGAGGAGAACTGGTTATGTGGGTAAACCCGTAGGTTTTTGCAAATTCACCAAACTCTGTAGTAAATTGTGGACCGTTATCCGTGCGAACGATTTCCGGTATACCCATTCTGGCAAACAATTCCTTGCAAATTTTTATTATGTCTCTGGTCAGCATGGATGATAGTGGAAATATCTCGAAGAAGCGAGAGTAGTAGTCCGTAGTAATGAGATACCACTTCTCTAGTTTAAAAAGGTCTATTCCTATCTTTTGCCAAGGTCTTAGCGGAAATTGTTCGCTTACAAAGGGTTGTTGCGGATTGGTTCGGTTCTCAATGCAATTAGGACAATTTGCAACAAGATTTTTCAACTGAGTTGATAGTCCGAGCCACCACACAGATTGTCGAGCTCGGTCTCTACACTTGGTTACTCCGAGGTGACCCTCGTGTAGCTTATTTAAAGTTTCTTCTTGCAGGTTTCGGGGAATTACCAGCCGGTTATTGAACAGTAAAAACCCTTCGCCTACAGAGAAATTGTTTTTGAATGGTTCGTATCTACGCATTTCTAGTGGTAGGTTACTTTTTATAGGCCAAGAAGTGAGACAATATTTTGCGAGCGTTTGACACATAGCGTCGTTTTCTTGTTCAGTTTGTATTTGTTTCAGCTTCTTGTCCTGTGCTGGCAGATGCTTGATCACTGAGTTGACAAAGGCTTCGACTTCATTTTCTAATTCGTGATCCCCTTCTGACGTAAACTGCAACGGGTTGCGTGAAAGTGCATCTGCCAGCACAAGCGTTTTGCCTGGACTATAAATTACTTTATAAGTATACCGCATCAAACGGATTCTAATACGTTGTAGTCGAGGAGTTAGATTGTCCACAGGAGTGGTTTGAAGGATCTGGAGAAGCGGCTTATGATCTGTTTCCAGAGTTACACAGATGCCACATATATATTCTTTGAACCTATCTGCAGCACTGGCTAAGGCTAACGCTTCTTTTTCAATCTGGGAGTATCTTTGTTGAGCTTCGCTCAAGGTACGTGAACCGTATGCTACTATTTGCCGGTCGCCACTTGAACCCTGTAGGAGTACGTATCCTAAGCCATAGCTCGATGCATCCGCCTGTATGCATATTTCTTTTGTGAAATCAAAGTAAGCTAGTACAGGTGCGCTTCGGAGTAAATCTTTGACTCGCTGAAACGCCTTCTCTTGGGGGCTGTCCCAGAGAAATACTGAGTCTTTTTTCAGTAAAGAGTTGAGTGGTTCAAGGAGGGAGGACCTATTTGGGATAAATCTCGCAGCAAAGTTTACCATGCCTAGAAATTGCATGACCGATTCTTTGTTATGTGGTACTGGGTATCCAACGATCGCTGATACTCTATCGGGCGATATTTTAATACCTTCTGATGAGACAACGTGGCCAAGGAATTCTATTTCACTGACTCCAAAGGCACATTTTGATTTGTTGAGTGTAATGCCTTGTTCTTTAATACGTCTCAAGGCCTCTCTAAGAATTGAATCATGTTCCTCGATAGAGTTAGCAAATATCAAAATATCGTCGACGTGGATAAGTACGTTAGACATGTCGTGAAAAATTTGAGAGTAGATTTTAGAGAAATAATCCGGTGCACAATTTATCCCAAATGGCAGGCGTTTGAACATGAATCTCCCGAATGGAGTTATAAACGTTGTCAAAGGCTGACTCTCTTTTTCAAGTTTTAATTGATAAAACCCAGACTTTGCATCGAGTCGACTGAAAATAGTAGCTCCATTTAAGCGTGCGAGTGTATGTTCGACCTTTGGAATGGGAAACACTGGGCGTAACACATTCTTGTTCAGTTCTGTGTAATCGCAACACAGTCTTATAGACTTGTCTTTTGGGACGCATACGATTGGACTACACCATGGAGTTGGGAGCTCCGCTGGTTCAATGACTCCATCGCTTAACATCCTATCAAGTTCTGATTTGAGTTTGTCCATTAGAGGAATGGGCACTACCCGTGGTGTCGACAGACAAAATGGCCTAGCATCTTCTTTTAAATGGATTTTTAGTTCCTGCTTGAAGTTACCTAGCCCTTTGAATATTTCTGGAAATTCGCTTTCAGCCTTGACTGTTGACTCCACAGGTAATTTTTCTGTTAACGCTGTCATGTATACTAATTTGAATTTCTTTATAGCGTCACGCCCGAGGAGATTTCTTTTCAGATTCTGAATGACGTAGAACGACACTGTACCTTTGGTTTCGTTAATTTGAACCGCTAAGTCGATAACCCCTACAACCTCTAAACTTCTACCATCAGGACCATTAATAATATCTTTGTTATCTTTTATAAATTGCACGTATGCCTCTGGGATTTCTTTAAGAGAAATGCATGTTACCTCTGCGCCAGTGTCTATTAGGAACTTAGATTTAACCTTAAAGTCTTTAATGCGCACGTCTACGCTGTAGTCTTCATGTGATGACATCTGACGGTTGGTGTGACCCAAGAAATGTTTCGTGGGCTCCTCTTCGTGGTTCTCGTAGGCCACGTTCGGTTGATCCTCACCTTCTGCGTTGAGTACGGCCTTGGACCTGCATACTTTATCCCAATGTCCTATCTTTTGACATTTGCGACACTTGGACTGGGACGCAGGGCATCGTAGAGACTTGTGGAAAGATAATCCACACTTCGGACATGGAAAGTTGTCCATTGTTTTCTTAGACGCACCCTGATTTGGTGGGGCGCTCTTATTTTTGTTTGGTTTCTTGAAGTTCACACGATGGACTTCTGACGTCACAGCTGAGTTGTCTTGTTGAAGGACTTTGTTTTGCTTTTGCTGGACTTCTGCTTGTCGAGAAATCGTAACGGCTTTCTCTAGCGTCAGGTCGGATATAAGCTGTAGTCGCTCGGACGTTCTGCAATCCGATAAGCCAATGACGATTCGATCTCGGATGAACTGATCCTTTAGATTCCCATAGTCACAGGATTCTGCTAGTGTGTGTAATGACGTGATAAATTCATCTACTGTCTCACCTGGACGCTGTGATCTTGAGTGGAAGACGAATCGCTCGAATATTACGTTTTTCTTAGGCGTTAAATAATTTGAGAACGCGTTTAGTACCTCTTCAAATGTTCTCGAATCAGCATCTGGTAGGACTTGACTCAAGATTTCTTCGCTCTTTTCCCCTAGGATGTAGCACAGAATGTCGATTTTGTCCTTGTCCGGCTTGCTGGACAAATTGGCAACGTTAATGTAACGTTCGAAGCGTTTCCTCCAAGCGGCCCATTGCTCGGGCTTTGAAAAGTCAAAACTGCTCGGTGGTAGAACGGGTATCATGTTTTGAACGGATGTCATGTTTTGAACGTTTGGAACCGATTAAGAAACTTCAACTGATTGAGGGGTTGAACCGTTCTGTATTGCCGGCCGGTATATTGCAACCGTCTCGCCACGTTTTCGACGTTACGCACTATTTGTTTTAAATTTGTCTCGCTTATAGTTCTGTGCACAATTAATGCACTCCCGATTAGCTCTAAGGCTTCGCGGCTCGAACAGACACACTTAGCACCATGTTTTACGCTCGAAACTCGTCAGGGAAGAGGAAATTATAACGGGATGAAATAAACGACGCTGACGCTGTGTAGCCATCTTGATACCCGAGAGCTCCGTCGGCCCTTTGCCTTACCGACGCCTATGCGCCATCTATTGGTGGCGGCACGCACACAACAGAAAGAACCTCCGGTGAAAATCCCGACTTTCCAGAATGAGGTTCCCAAACAGTGTTTTTGGGGATTGTATTCCGCTCTGTTTGTGTTCGGGTTCGTGTTCGCGTTTATACATGTGTTCCACGTTTCTACCACCGCACGTCTGCGAAATTCGGCGTGGGATCTCGCCCGGCATTCGCTGGGCATATGAGAAAGTTTTGTCCACAACATAAACTATCCCGACTTTCAAAGGATCTCTATACATATGTATGTGTACAAGTTTAGGTATAAGTTGTCGAAAACAACATTCAGGGGAGAATACTAGAGTGCACGGATAGTCGGGGGTTTGCGAAATGCTCAAGAACTTTGGGAATGATAATTTTCTTTTTCCCCTGCAACTCGTTTGATATTTTCATCGTATTTTCTAACGTTCATGGATCGAAAATCGGGGGGATGATTCATCTTCTTCGACCTCCGGATTCGTCACGAGTCACCTGCACGGGCAGTTTCATTCTCTGAGAATGAACGATCTGGTTTCCGCAATTTTGATTTGTTATACCTGTTATCCGTACACGTGAAGCTCTGGGCTGGGCTAGCTAGCCCCGGCTCGACAGAGAGCAGCTGCCGGGTTTAACTATTACAGCACTGCCCATAGAACACGAACTGTAGGCCAGTGATAAATATGCAGTAGGTCTGGCCGCCCTGTTTTACCGGTTGGGTTAACAATCCTGTATACGTTTAACGATATTTACATATTTAAAGCCCGCTGGATGTAACGTACCAACGCATGTATGTATGCACGTAGGTATGTACGTATACTTACTGCGGTTGATTCACGGACGGGTTTGTCCCAATTGTTTTCTGGATGGGCAATATCAGACAATTTATTTTGACCACCACTGAACGCTGACGGCAGCGCCGCGCCGGTTAAGTGCCAGTGAATAGAAGTAACTGGACGATCTTCTGCTGTCCGGTGTCCGATCTCCGAGTCTCCGATGACAGTTCAATACCGATACCTAACCTCGTAATCTATTTCGTAGCTGTATTTTCCTATACAACGAGTATTTATTATTCATTGAGCAACAATTTTCTGAACGATTATCACTTTCGAATGACAACTTTCGATTTGCCGGAATAGATTACGAGGTTAGGTATCGGTATTAAACTGTCATCGGAGACTCGGAGATCGGACACTGGACAGCAGAAGATCGTCCAGGTACTTTCATTCACTGGCACTTAACCGGCGCTGCCGTCGGCGTTCAGTGGTGGTCAAAATAAATTGTCTGATATTGCCGAACCAGAAAGCAATTGGGACGAAACCGTCTGCCAATCAACCGCAGTAAGTATACACACCTATCCACGGCTGAAGCAACTAAACATCTTACTCTTGTTCCAACTCCCGAAACTACGGAGAACCCATTTTCACCAAATGTTACTGGATTATGAAACTTTGATACTCTGACAATGCGCCCGGGTCCGAGGATCGAAAGATTAGCAAGGATGTAGAATTCGCAGTGCCGGCCGACCGAACGCTGTGTATTTGGGAAAATTGGTTTTCGCAAATGGACACTGCTACTCCGATCCTACTCACTTGGGGAGCGTAGAACCGTTCGAGCGTCAAACGTTTCGCTGGAGAACCGCTTCAAGCGTTATCGTTCCCAATAAGAAAATTTAGCACAAATGTCAAAGAGGGATGAAATAATTTCACAGTTTTTTAACGCCTGTGAACAAACGATCAAATATCTGGAGATATGGAGTACGGTGTGCGTGTCTCTCGGAATGAGGATTGAAAAACTTCGGATTCCATCTTTCAATTATTCATTCATTTTCCGTCCAGCTTTTCCATTCTCGTTTTCAAGTCTTTCTACTTCGTGTACTACAATTGAGCAGTTCGTCGGCAAATTTTTTCTCGCAGTAAATTCAAGAAACGTGTCCGGGTGGCCCGGAATTAACTCGGAGATTTTCATCGGGATATTCTCTGTGAAAAACAGCATCAAAATTTCCTCATCAACAAAATTTCGATCCCACTTTTGCGAAGGATAGGCCCCGTTGAGGATCTTGTCTTCGTATTCGGGACGCTCTGTGTGATTGAAACAGCATCAAGCGACTTGAAAATTTTTTATTCAATTTCTGGATCCAAGGCGTATTTCGTGATCTGATAGACTAGAATGCAATCTCGACGTTGCTTACCGATTGCTTATTGAACAACGAATGAACTCCGGGGATTTCGTGCTTGTCTGTCTTCAAAAATTCATCATAATACTTCTGGGCACGGGCTCACACAGGCCTCGGAACCTCCATCGTAATTTATAAAACGAATGATGATGGAATTTGGGTCGAGGGGTATATCTATAGGTGCAGGTATATGATAGCGAGTAGAGAGGCGAAAATTTAACGGCTACTTCGATGCCGCTACTGATCTCCCGTCATTGTCATTTGGCTCGAGTTATGATACGGCCAGGCACTGGTGAATTTTAAACAGCTCACCCCCATCTGCCTATTTTCGCCCTCTCCCCCTCCCTCCCTCCCTCTCCTGTCCTGCGCTGAACCCTCGCGTTACTCGTAAGGAATAAAATATGATCTAGGATATCGACGGCGTGGTATTCGTAAACGTCATTAAGTACACGCGTATTGTTCCACGTAAGGAATGATTTCGCGCTATCAGAGAATTTGGCAAATAGTTTGATACTCGATTTGACTTGGCGGAATAACAGGTCGGATCCAATGATTCGTCAGGCTCCAGCATCGTCCCGAACGTCGGGGATTCCCAAATTCACAAAAACAGACCTTCGTGGTTTTTATTCGTCGAAAAATTTCATCCCATATCATCCGGCATAGTTTTGTCACGGTGAGGTTATAAACTTCGGCCCGATAATACTGATTCGCCATAACTATTTTGTTTTCCTTCGCTAGATCATGATTAATGTTACAAATTCGAATTTTTCCCTAGTTCAGAAAGCAAGTTTTCTCCGAACACTTCTCTTGTCCCATTTAAAGGAGTACAAACTTTTATCGAAAGGTAGACGGTCGTTCTTCGTCCGGAAATATATATATTCTTTTTTCATTGAAAATTTGACAATCACATCATAAATTACCGAAAGGAATTAAGAAAATAAAAAGAAAAAAAAAACTGGAATCTTAGGGCCTATCTTCTCCGCAGGTCTTGTAGCTACATACAGACATATGTATGGCACGTGAAGAAGTAGAAAGATAAACGACGGTAAAGTAAGACAGCGAAGTTCAACTTGAGAGGGATCGTGTACCGAACGCTCCTGTAGGTATAATATATTGTAACGAATTTCTGTGTATCTAGATAAGTGAATAAATGAATGAGCGCGAGATCATGGTGGAAGTTACCAGCCTGCTGTGCGTGCACCAAAAAATTGAATTCTATCGGTCATCGAGATCCCATGGATTGGGAATTGTTGGGCGCCAGGCAGTGTAGCCAACCTACATACTCGTTTATGTCACCTAGACGACTGTTGTTGCGACATTTGAGGTACGTTTAGAGAGCTCATGTTCAAGCACGAATGTGGGACGGCCAGCCTGAACAAACAGACCGAGAGGAACTTTGGGCATGTGCAGTTGACTGCTAACTTCCAACATAGTCTCTCGGTATAGTCCTTTGTGCAAAATTTTCGAAACAGTGTAGCTTCACTCAAGTATGTGAGTATTTTTCAATGTTCGCATACGTGCATAGCATTGCGTTACTCATGCCATAAGGAAGTGAGCGACATTACATGGCCGGAAAAATACGACTAGAAGATTAAAATGAGAAAACCGGTCGGCTGAAGTCAAAATCTCGTACGTGACGGCGGATACGATTTTTTGGTTTTCGGTATCTCGTTTTGTTTCTTTCATTACTATAATGCCAGTAGGTCACATGTTTTGGGAAGAGACGGGGAAAACATGACCCTTCGGTTTTACGATTGAGAACGAATTCCTCTGACTAATGCCAAAAGGTCGTGACGAACAATTTCTGTTCGATACGACCTTTGGCATTAGTAGAAGAAAATGTGTTCAACCACGAAGCGAAAAAGTCGACTCTCCCAAAACCGTACGACCTTTTGGCAATAAAATTGTACTTGTCGTGCTTATGACCTTGTGGCATTGGTAACGCGTTATCTCATATTTAGTACGACAATCAGATCTGTACCGTTAAAGATGTTCGTGAAATTACTACACATTTAACCAATGAAATCAAAAATTCTGTGCAGTAATATGAATTACTGTGCATTCTATGGAAATTCACAAACGAATTTTCAATTTAGGTACACTTGTGACGAGAAACACACACAGCTGTATTCTAAATTTACAAATTTGTGTCTTAAACGCGTTGTGGTTGGAAGTTTACCATTAAATTATGGCGATTTTATTCAACATTTTACTGAATTTGTTGAACATTAGAATGCTAAAGTGACTGAGGCCCGGTTCCACAATCCGAGTATAACCGAGGTTTAAGACCTAAACTTGGTTTAAAGCCAAATTCCGCCAATGGCAGACAATCTTTAGCGATTTAACCGAGGTTCAACTTTTAACCTTGGATTGTGGAACTGGCGTTAATAGTTTATTGAAATTACAGTGTTACCGGAGTGATGGGAAATACTATGCATTTTCTGTAAATTCACAATGCAAGTTTGAACTTATCGAATCTAATTTGCGAATTAATTTTCAAATTCTGGAAATACTAATCGCATTTGAAAATTTACTACTCAACCTTTTTTGAATTTACTCAAGATATTTCGTAAATGAAAAATCTCAAATCGTCATGGACTCTAATTATTTGTTGATTCGTAACCAGAGATGTTAATTCGTTGAGCGAGAGTCCCGAGTTCAAACCCCCGTCAGGGCAGGAAAAAAATCGACGTTATTTCCTTCGGCAAACTGAAAATGCGTTTCACAATATGTTCGAGGAACCAGATTGAGATAGGGGCTAACAAACTTTCGAATAAGCATTGGACATCAACTGAAAAGTGTCAACAATTGATAAAAAATGCATAATTATTGCTTTGTGCTAAATTGCTTCACGAGTTCACAATTATGTTCAGCACACTCGTACTTGGATTCTCAAAGACATCCGTATTGGGAATTTGCTAATCGAAATTTTATTACTACTTCTCTAGTCCGTTAAAATTACCAGAGAGATACGTGCAGTAAATTTGAAATGAAAGTCTTTTGAAATAACTTCATAAATGTAGAGCAAATTTAAAAATCCGTGTATACATAAAACTTCCGATACAATTTTAGCATTCACAACGAATTTTCTCAGCAGTGTAGTGAATTGAGTTGAAAATTGTTAGAATACGAATAGATTCTATATCTACGTGAACAGATAGCTAGAACCATGACTATATGAGAAGAGAAATTATACTTAGATATACCGGCATCCCGGCATGAAGGAAACACGAGAGAAAGTATCCGGACTTGGACATTCTGACGAGGAAGAGTACGTTGTGACAAGATTGATTGTTCCCGAGACAAGCTTGCAGACGCTCGAAGATTGAATGAGTGTTTGACAAAACGGTGAACATTAATTATCCGCAGGCATGTAAACAGAGCTAACAAGAAGAGGAGAGAAAAAAGAAAGGGGAAAGAATTTTACAGCATTTAAAAAATCGAGTGAAAGAAAAGAGGTAAAACTTGTTCTCAAATCACGAATGAACGAAGTCAGCAAAACGATCGGCATGTAGGTAGGCTGGCTTGAATATGAGTTGAGAATGTTGCGTGTATTAATATATAAGTATATCAGGTACGGGAGAAATCGTGGAAAACAAGGATGAATTTTTTTTTCTGTCGAGTGAAAAAAACGAGGATTTAGCAGGCCTCGGTATTCTCATTAAAAAACGGGGTTCGTTTATCCTTTTTCTTCTTCGTTCGCAGCTGAAAACGCTCCTCCAGATTGTCCTCAACCTCTGCAAGTGTTACAGTTTTCTCTCTGCTGTTTTTATTCAAAATGAAAGAAAAAAGCCGGAAAAGGAAGGAGGAAAAGAAGCAGTAGAACGGATTGGAGAGAGGGAAAGGTACATGAAAAAAATGAGACAGAAGATTGGAAAAGCGCGGTGAAAAAAATACGCTCCCCTAACTCAATCCTCACGCACGGCGTAGCATTTCACAGCTGGTACCCGCGCCTTGGGTGACTCTGATCCTCAGCTGAAAGAATTTAACGCGTTAATCGTTGCGTAATACAGATGCTCACGTATTTTTGCAATTCAATCATATGATAATATTGATGTAATCAAAATTCGTTAATGCCTTCAACCTCTGGTTTAATCGTGTGAAAATCGGAGGAGCGGTGCCCCTCTATGTGAACTTTTTCAATGACTGCCTATGATCACGGAACGGAGGAATATGGACTGACAATCAAGATGGCGGCCATCTACGGTTGCCGAATTGATAACCTGGGATTAACAATTCATTTTAATTGAGACCTCATCCGTTTGAATAAAAATTTTCGAGGTTCCTAGTGTCACTGGAGATCTCGAAACAGTGACGTTCATCATTCAGCGACGTCTTGGGTCAGCCATTTGACGACCGTAGGTGGCGGCCATCTTGAATGCCAGTCCACATTCCTCCGTTCCGTGACCGTGGGCAGTGATCGAAAAAATTCACATAGAGGGGTACCGCTCCTCCGATCTTTGCCCGAAACCGGAAGTTATAAGCAGTCCCAGGACGATGACGAAAGGATACGAAGGTATGGAGGCATCACGTATCTCACGTAGGTATTCGGCCAAATATCCGATCCATTCTAAGATCACGATAGAAGAGAGAAAAGAAAGAAGGGAAAAACTCGGAATTTATATTCTGATTCACGCTTTGAAAAACATCGAACAGGAGAGTCTGCGAATAGCCAGTGAAGCGCGATGGTAAACCGCGTTACAGATACAATATTATATGGCACTGCAAAAATACCGATATTTCAATGAAACTGTAGCGTGTGTGTGTATAGGTTGCACTGTATACGCCATACGATATGTATTGTTAGGAAACAATGCGCGCGTATAGGTATGGAGGCTATAACCGTATCAACATTCGACTATATCTCGTCGGTAGAAATATTATGATGAAATGGTATATACAGGTACATACAAGCCAAAAAGCCCTCGGGGTAAGTATACTGGGGCAGTATACGTCGATACTTACGTTCTCCCTTACTATCGCCACTATCTACGTCCCCGCTATGACTCGTATCGTAAAACAGAAGTCAGAAAAATGAAATAAATCTTTCAGTTGTCTACTGTACTACTGTACACATACTGGTATAAGGGAGGGTCGGGCAAAACGGGCACGCTAACAAATTAACCATCCAAAGAGAGGTTCGAATCAATGGATATTCGAATTTCGACCGAGAAACGAGAGCTTGACCGATGCCGAGTGTTGAATGCCCTTACCCGAAAGGCCCGGAAATTTCGGGCAAAATGAGCTCAAATTTATCTTCGTATTTACTTCAAAATAGTTTGAACATAAGATCAGCTGCGTACAAGAGGCTAAAAGAAGGAAAGAACTGCGACGTTGTTTAATTGTGAAAAAGTCTTCGAAATTTTCGGGGGCATTTCGCCCCTCACTTCCACAGTTCTTTCAATACATTCTTGAATTGGCGTTTCCGAATTTCCGAGGCTGCTGAACTCTTTGTTGTTTATCAATTTCTAAAGAGTACGAGAAACTTTCAGGGATGCCCATTTCGCCCGCCTCTCCCTGAGTTCGCGAGATATACATTCGATTCGGTGTTTGAAATTTGCTAGAGCGAGTGAATAATGAAATTTAGAACGTTTTTCAATTTTGAAAAAGTAAAAAGAATTTTCAGGGGTGCCCACCTCGCCCGCCCCACCCGTGTGTATCATAATCGATAGAATAAAATACCCATAGCGTACGAAATTACGAAAACGAGATTCTACTTTCGTGTTAAATTTTTAACAGCAATAATTGGCTGCATCGATGCTCCATATTGAATTAAAATTAATTTCACAGACGGCCTACTAGGACGAATGCGGAACGTTTCATTTCTCACAGTGTACAGTGCCTCTCGTGCAGATCGTGGAGTACGATATCATAACAGTTTTCTCCCCCTCAAAGCGAGTATACCTACCTACCTACCTATCTACCTACGTTCGTTGAACATATTTTGGTTCAATTTTCAAAAGGGAGCCGCCAATTTTCTCCACCGCATGTAAAACCTACCAGCTTATAATAATCCACCGGCATGCAGATATGAAATTATTATTTGCATATTCTAAACCTCTGTACGACAGAGCGATATGCAAAAGTGGATAATGATATGCTAACGATTTTACCAAGCTACAATACATGCACCATACCGTCATATCCGCAGGCCCAGGCTATGCCGATTCCGAACGCGCTGTTTATTGGACTAAATGATCAAGTTATTCCGCACTGAGTATAGTCCTTATCTGATTCGATACAGTCGTCGGGGAAGACGGTGCCCTCAGTAGAGCAGGAAGTGAAGAATTTTTTCCCTCCCCTCTACCCTTTGCAGAAGATAACCGCGAAGGGAGCGAGCAGACGAAGAATGAAGCGTTTATCGAGACCTTATACAGTAGATCACGAAAAAATCGACTAAATATAGATTAGAATTCCGGATTCAGCGAGTGGGCACAAGCTCTCGCACTGACACTCAGCTCGAAATAGTCACGCCATAGAATAGAGAAGGGGATGGGGGGAATTAATCTACCCTTATAATGACTCGCATACCTCGGGGTAGTAAATTAACGAACTTCCACCTCAATTCGTATACAGTGCGTGCCGTAAGACGTGTGGGATACGTTGAATGATTCTTCATTCGTGGTGAACGTCTCTTAAACAGGTATTCACAGGGAAGACCGGGCCAAAACAGGGACCGGGACCATCGAAGACGATAATTTTGTCGAAAATTATTCCTCGAAGTTTTGCAACGTGGTTTTTTTTTTTTTTTTTGAACCATGTGTAGAAATATTCAATCTATATTTGCCGGTAAACCGACCGAGTATGCAGTCATTCGTACCGATAGTAGAGAGAAAACCTGCATGTTATGCTGAAGCATGACGATGGAACAAGAACGAAGAACAACTCGCTGAAAGGTCGTAGCGAACGAAATTTTGGCGATACCAGCTTTCGGCATGAGTCAGTGAAATTTGTTTTCAATCCTAAAACCAGAAGGTCGTATCCCCGGAATCGTATGACCTTCCGGCATCAGGAATGGAACAGAAATGGGATTCTTGAACCGCGAAGTAGTACGCGCCGTCACATACGAGCTTTTGGCTTCGGTCGACCAATTGTCTAATTTCGATGTTCTGGACATATTTTTAGGCTTTCGTCTGAATGCAAAAGAATAATGAAAAAACTAGAAATTATATGACTTCTCAGCTTTGGAAACGCCAATGAGTCGTACAGTATCGCTTACGTCCTTACGGCGTCAGTAACGCGATATATAGGCGGGGGGCTACAGCTCGTCTACCATGAAAACTAATCTAGAATCATACTCTACGTATTATACTCAAGTTTTCAGAACTCGTTGTCAACGAAGAATTCCGCACCGCCAAGAGTATGAATTTTGTTCCTATTCGCGACCGGATATACCTACAATCTATAAACATACGTTTTACGGAAGTATCATGTAATTATAGATATGCATGCGTACTTACATACATCACAATGATTTATTCGCAAAGTTGAGTGTGCAAATTTATTATACATATAGTTGGTACGTTAAGATGTGGAATTTGAATATCTACTATAAGGAGACAGAAGAACTTTCTTCGACCACAAAATGAAGAATCCAATCCTTGATCAAGAAACGAACATAGGTACCAACCAAGCTGCAGATTAATTGGACTGAATACTCAATCCCGAAGAATTTCGAACCCAAAAGTTTCGAGACAGTGAATATTAAGTGAATTGTTATAATGCAGTTCGTAAGCTGATCATCCTCCATATAGCCGATGTAAGAATCTCTCAGAATCATCTGTTCCTCCTTGAATAATCCCTCCTGATTGCAAGAACGAAGTCGACTGCCGTTTGACTCACCGACTCCATCCATCCAACCACTATCACAATCCACGTTGATTAATAAGTCAACGTTGATATCAATAATTCAACGAACTCCAAGTCTACGAACTTCTCTCCACGGACACTCGACACTTCATGGCTTCGGTGGACTCGTCATCCTCGAATCAGAAATTTTGTATAATTACGTTTTTCACTCATTAGGACGATTGAACGCCCATTCGAAATTCCTGAGTTTTTTCTACCCACTTCTTTTTCTTCGTTTCGATCATCAGCATCTGTGCAGGTGATGTATTTCGCAAGAAATTATCATCTCTGGCTATATCATGCCTCTCGATAGTTCGACGTAGTATAGATATACCTATTCCGGAGATATAGTTAGGCGATCAATTATTCATTGGCGGTCTTCATTGCGCCCCCTTAACAAGGGGTGGAGATGAAGAATAGCGCGGGGTGGCGAAGCGAATAGCAAAGGGACGGAAGAAGAGGCGAGAGGCGCAGGAGCCATTGGGATGACTTTAGTCCCCGATTAATATTAATGATGTCTTTAACAACCTAGAATCTTCCGACAGTGTACCAATTCTATTCTTCACTCTTGCTTTATTCTCGAGCGCCTCTGTTCTTCGGGATGTTAATCGAGTCGCGGCATGACTTGGGCATAAAATTTGCTTACCTGATTTTTTGCTAATTGGTTACTAATTAAAACGTATACCCGCTTTCACGATGCGGGGCTGCTGCAATTGCTGTGAAATTTTTTCCACCCCTTTTTTCGCTTCTTCACACAACTTTCCACTCGGCTGGGCTAACGTAAGTAATTCTTGTGGAATCCTTGGTATGGAAATTTTATCGCCTCGGAGTATGGGCGAGAAACCGCAGAGAAATGCGGCTAGGTAGGCATTCGAATTTGAGAGGCAAAACAATTCCGGTATCCGGATAAAAAATAAAGAAAAATCTTAGAGGCACGAAATGTAAGCCCCTCCGCTACCTCAGATTGTTCTACATTTCGACCGTGTCTTAATCGTAATCACAAGAAACATTTGCCGAAACTCATTTGCCTGCCTACACAAAGACATTTTTCGCTTTACTGAACCGAGCCGTGCCACGTGACGAAACATTTTATCCAACTATTCCAAGCCCATCTGAAAATCTGAGGCGCCACGAAAACGAGAGCTTTTCGTGATTGTGGTTGCCCATCGATATTTATACAGGTTACTCGCCCCTAAATCACGCTTTTCTATTGCATCTTCAAATACGAAAACGAATAGAAAAATCAGAATAAAGAATGGCGCATCATGTCCTCTCGAAGTTTGAGAACGTTCACACGACTCCAAAAACTTCAGTAGAATGCATAGGACTTCGTAAGGATTCGCGAGACTCATCGAATTTCACAGAGATCGCAGTTAACTTCAAACTTCTCAGGATTTCCGGGGATGTCACAGACTTAACAGGCACTTCATTCTGTATACACTTGGCTTTGAAGACTTCACAAGATTATACGAGATTTCGTAAGATTTACCGAATCTTGAGGAGACGTGAGAGATTCCTTTCGGTGTACGCCAGTCGACTCTACATGCTACGAATATCGCACAGGATTTTCACAGATTTTTATCACTTCATCAGATATCATGAGATTTTAGGAAACTCCATAAGACATGACGAAATTTGGCAAGATTCGAAGAGAATTAAGAAACAGACTTGACGCGTGATTGATGGAAAATAACTTCGACTAGAGTGTGCAGAGTTGGAAAATGATTGGTTCCAAGATGGGTGTAAAATATTTCCGCAGATGAACACTTTCTGGAGAAATGAAATATCTCTCAGAAGAAAATGCTGACTCTCGGCTAATATCGCCATAGCGAGTGAGAGTGGCTTCTCGGCAGTGTCAGACCCTCTTAAACCTTTGAAAGGGATTCACTACGCTGACTAGTGGCGTCAAAATACATTGTATTAGCCCTCTGCTTCCTCGACCTTCACGAGCGGTAAAGGATCCTGGGATTCCGAGGGTCTTAAATTAGCTAAATTTCGATCGATGCCTCGTCGAGGGAGCTCGAATAAGTAAGTCTATAAGTTGGTGGAGCAGGAAGCTTAAATAAGCTTCTGAGAAAAAGCTGTGCCTATAATTATGTACGCTTGTATAGTCCGGTAAACCTACCCTTTGATGCTTATCGGGGCCTTTTGTTGATCCACGAACAACCATGCTCCCCTGAAATTCGCCACCGTCTTACTCTCAGTCTCAGGGAAAGCGGGGAATTGCATGGGTGATGACGCTCAGTCAATTTTTGGCGATAATAAATTGAATGATCAAATAATTGAGGCCTCAAAGTGCTTCGAGTCAGGTTTACGCAGGTATGCAGGCCATCAAGTATCGCTTATTGCGTGATGCAGTGCATGATGCAGAGTTCTGCTTATTTCGTCTCAAGAATCTTCGCTAGTGAATAAGAATCTCTACTCATTCCATTTTAAAGTCACTGGGGGATGATTCAGGATCGATCGAGTCGAAAATTGATGTTTAACTCTACCCAGATGAAATCTTACAAGATTTTTCACATGCATAATCGTTCCGGGATAATCGCAGTTCGTGCGTAGTAGTACCGGGATTCTACTCCAAGATGGCGGCGCTGCTGTATGAGGTTATGTCCGTCATATTTCTGTAATTATTCCATTCTGTAAGATATGCGCGTTATAAAACCACCGAACAATATCTTCAAACGAAAGCACGATACTCGAAAACTAGTACTAGACGTTCTTGAATCTCGCTTTTTCCATCTACACAGCTTAAATAATGCCTAAGATTATTATGCTGAGCGGCGTTACCCCGCCGCGTGACTATCATAACCCGCACGATTTGAAAATTGATCAACCGATGCTACCGGATTGAAAGTACCATAAGAAACCTATATAAGCAAGCATTATCTTCAGAGCAAATTGAATATATCATTTATTATACGTATCAATGGTTTATAATATCGCATGCTGGTTCTTTGATCCAAACTATTTTGGAAAGTATGAATATCGCCCCCTGAGGTGGCCGCCATTTCCCTACCGAACGTTGCAATCTTGAATTACGCAATTCGACGCAGTTTTGTTGAAAAATTTCATACCGTTTTTACAAGTAAAGTGTTTTATCATAAGAAAAAGCAGCTTTGCTCAGACTCAAAAACCGAAATTTTTATGAGGCTCGTACGAATTTTGACAAAAGCATTGACTCGCCGATATAATTCCAGCGCCCAGCATTGATTGACGTCCCTTTTTTCCTTCACCGAAAGCTCGCCGACTTATACTTATATCCGTGGGCAAAGATATCTCGGATTTGAAAAAAATTTAGAAACGATCGGCAGTGAAGTGAGAAATATGTGTAAGAAATGAAAATAAGAAACGTATATCGTCACCCGCGTGAATCTCAAATACAATGGCGGGAGATCGGGGCCTATGACTCCAACGAAAAGTAAGCTTTGCTCGCCACAAAAGCCCCCTGAAGTTTGCAAACAAAATGTCCTTCGTCTTTTGTCTTCCGTCTTTTGTTTTACGCAAACCCCCTCGCCCCCCTCGCTCATCCTGCTCCATTCCGCCGTCTCGCTATACGCCCAAACCAAACCTGCAAGCTCTCTGCGGTATTGCTTCTCGTCTGAAAAACACATATACCAAAAGCTAACGCGCCCTACAGCCAAATCAAACATTGAGCGAATCAACTTTTGCGAACCTTCGTTATTCCCCGGTTCCATGTTCCATCTTACGTCTATCAAAGCTCTCAGAGCTTTCTAGACGTAAAAATAACTCGCCAAATATCATATATTTTTTGTGTTTTTTTCTTCTTTTTATTCTTCACTTTCTTCTTCTTCTTCTTCTTCTTCTTCTTCTCCAAGGAAATTACATTACATTAAAGCGCAATAAGCGGAGTGCAAATTTCATATCTGCACTGAGTTTTTTCTTTCATATGAATATAACTTCTCACAAAATATCAAACGTAGCAACCTCTCCAAATACTTATGTACTGTACAAGAGTATTCTGCGATCTGTATGAGAATTGTACGAAATTTTGGTTATTCGTTTATAAAGTCACGTACTGTATATCAACGGCAAGTTTTAATAACAGAAACAATTATCCGCTGTTTCAGGAAACGTTTTTGTGATCGCTGCTATTCTTCTGGAAAGAAATCTTCAGAGTGTTGCAAATTATTTGATTCTTTCTCTCGCCGTTGCCGACCTTCTCGTCGCCTGTCTGGTCATGCCTTTGGGTAAGCTGGACTATGAAATTCCATTTCACTGTGCGTAAGCTTATGAAAAAAAGTATATCAGCGGTAACAGCTGTACATACGACAAATGCTTGGTCCTGCTTTGTTGCTGTTTTCTTCTGTTCCTATATAATCCTTCATCTCCAACCTTCCCAAACTTGACAGAAAGTCATTACATTATCCAAAAATATTTTCATCGCCTCATCATCCGCCTGTGAGTAAGATGAGCACAGAATGTAATCCTGAACACAAGGGAAGCTTCGCAGCAAGAGGCACAGTGCGACACAGTCCGATGCGAAAGGGAATGCAGCGATATAATTGGCTGGATCCAACAGAAGTGACCAATCACATAGTTTTGCGTCGCAATCTGTCACATAGCGCCTTTTGTTGAAAAGCTTCCAACATCTCTGTCAATAAATAATTGAAATCACACGATTGGGGTCGTATTGTGAAATTCAATTGACCATGTGGTTTAGGAAATTCATCGATCGTAAGAGCAGGGTGTCTACTGTCTGAATGAACCTGGGAAACCGGGAATTCTCAGGGCATGGTTTTTCTCGTGGAAACCCATGGAAATCTTAGGAAATTCCGTAGTCATTCAGGGAATTTTTTGTCGGGTGAACAAATCTTTTTGTAACACTCCTCAAATTAGTGATTTTTAGTTAAAAATTATAGGTTCTGTGCAGCCAAAATTTGTGATACTGAATACTAGGAACGAGAGACTCCGATTGCCGTAACTTTGTACGAATTATACTCAAAATATCCCGCCAACGATGGTATCTGAAATGTAGGACGCATAATATGAATACAACATCCGGATATGTGAACATTTCTTCCGTCAAATCAAATAGTTAAGAGAAAAATGAAAAAGTATGATAAGATTAGCGTTGTTCGAGTGGTCTATGAACAGGGGACCTCATAAAAATAACCTAGAAGAACCTGGAATTCTCAGGGAAATTTCATACCAGGTTTCAGTGGACACCCTGAATAGGTATAGATAGTTGCAAAAGACATCCGTTATCAACGAAACCGGATATACTATAGACACATTCGTATAAACATGAATCAAGCTCAGGTGTGTGTTCAGGATTTTTCAATACATAACTCACTCACTCATTCTCTCTCTCTCTCTCTCTCTCTCTCTCTCTCTCTCTCTCTCTCTCTCTCTCTCTCTCTCTCTCACTCTATGTAAAATCTGCAGAATCTAACACTGTATAGTTACGCATTGTTCATGCATATACCTACTGCATTGCACTGCAGGAAATAACGCGTAATCCCAAATTTATTGCACATTGACACGTGTTAATAAATGTTATCAGAATAAACGCACACACACACACACACGCGCATAATACGCAGGTACAGGAAATATACGAAGATGAATGAATATTTCCTTCCTCGTCTCGACCCCCTCCCTCCGCCCTGCCGTGGTAAATTTACGATTGAAATTTATGAACAGGATTGTTTTAGTGTTGAATTGTTGACAGGAGCCGTGTACGAGGTATCTCACGAATGGGCGCTCGGCCCGGAACTGTGCGATATGTGGACCAGCAGCGATGTCCTATGCTGCACCGCCTCGATTCTACATCTGGTTGCCATAGCCTTGGACAGGTGAGTATCTTTTTCACAAAAATGGCAAAGAAGTGAATAAGAACCGTGAAGTGAAATACCAACTTCAACCGTGAAACTATAATACGTATATATGTATATATCGATTGAGACTGTGAAGCGTCAACTCTGATCGAAATGACAGACAGAATAACGATGACAAAATGGCCTAAACGTACCAGCAGGTAACAATCGTTTCACAAATTACAAATAAGGTGAATAACTTTTATGCTGTCTTCCTATCATAATGGTGACGTTGACGTTCCATTTTTAACGTAACAACCAACTTTTCTGTAGTTTTCTAAACGCCTTGTCAGAGCCGAATTGCCAAGCCCGCGTCAGCCAAGACCTACTTCTCCAATGCTTTTATGCTTGTCTTGTTCGAGCTGAATGTCCGTCACAGAACAATCCACCGCAGTCAAGGAATGGACGGGAATATGCTGTGCAAACAGACACGGGCTTACACGCCTCGTCTAAACACCTCAATTACTGACAACCAGTAGGATCGTCGTCTACCCTATCGCCCTCCTCCCTCGCCCCCAAACGCAACTATAATACTAGTATTTATTTACCTCCCGAAAGAAAAAGTATTCCTGGCTTGAGAACGGATTCAATATGTAGGTCTGTATGTAGTATAAGTATTGTAATGAGAAGGTAAATGGACGAAAGACAACCGCAGGAATAAATCTGGAGGAAGGAAAACCATTTCTTTCGTAATCTTAACGACACGATTTGAGGTGGACAAAAGGTCCTCGTTTCGTTTCGTGGTTCTCTATTTTTGCGAACCATCTTCGCTCCTTCGCCATGCACGAGCTTAGTCATGGTAGAAATGCAATAAATGTCCAAGCTTTCGTCGTCTCTGAGCTTATTCTAACAATGGTGACAGCGGTGGGATGATTTCAAACTATGGTGAGGGATGTGAAGTGGGCCGATCCTACGACATGGAGTTTTATCTGAAAAATGTTTGTATTCATGACAGAGAAAGAGAAAAAATAGCCAAAATTCTTCTCACGGGGAATATAATGAATGAATCTTGCGTCGTGTAAAAAATTCAATGGGTACGCACGACTCAAAATTTATGGGCAGTTGGTCGAACGGTGCATGCAGCAAAGAAATTCGTGCAGAGCATTTTCTCCGAGGGGTACACGGAGGATTTTATACAAAAATTTGCGATACTCTGCATAGCAAATGTGCGACATACGTTTTGTAATATCGTGTTTTGTCTTATACAAAATGTAATGATAAACCTTATTGCGGTAAACCTCGACAGGGTTGTAACTACGCCTTCGCAACTGGTGAAGGACGGGACATACACAGGTATTGTCAATTTTCGTATGTGATATTCACTCCGTATATGTAGCAGGTAGACCTGATGCACCTCTTCCAGAAATATATCCACTTCTTTGAAGTGAATATGACCCCGGCAAAGACGAGATTCTCTACTAATTAACTTTATCAAATGACCACTCTACACTCGTAGTAGCATACACCGTCGAGAGCACTTGTACTACTCGCCACAGTAGTATGACCAAGAGTCACATGCGACCATTACAGCTCGAGGCGGTTTCGCGTGATACGAGTGTATGTACATTCATACATACGAGTACAAGCAGCAGCACGAGGAACTGGTCTACGACCTAAGCTCTGCTTTGATCCGGTACATGAGCGATGATTGTTCCATCGTAGGAAATATAATAGAGAGAGTTCTTCTCCTCTGCGGGATTATGTCGTTGCGCTAAGCTAGTGTAGGGTTGAGAAACCTGAGTCTTTGGGATAAGAAAACGTACCAACACGTACATCGGAAGTGGTAACTCTGGCGGAAACAGGATGTGAGGAAACCGTGAATCAGTAAAAACAAAGTGTGACAAAAACGTGAAGGAAATACGAATTGTGGTCCAAAGTATACTCAGTCGTTGGATTGCGACCTCCCATTCGAAGCTGCACGAAAATTCAAACAATAAACACGATGAGGTTGGATTTTTCTAGCATGAAAAATTTCCAGCAAACTTCGCACGATGCGGATCTCCGTTCTCGGCCACTGTCGTTCGTCACCGCATCTTCAATTTGTTCCAAGTCTAAGTGGTCGCCATACAACACGCTGAGTCTACATTCCCTGCATGCCACAGCCTATACCTCCATCACGGTTCAATATCACGAAGGAAGAAATCAACTGAGTAAAGTTACAAAACGAAAGAGACGTTTTTCGTTTGTTCAGGCGTCGGGTTCATTTTGGCTATTGCAGAAAATATCCGAATTTTTTTGTCGGAATTTCGCACTGCCAGCGACTTTTTGATACGATGGCACCGGAGTATGGTACAGCAGCTACGAAGAATATTTTTTTCCTATTTTTTGTCGTCTTTGTTTTGTTTTCATCAACGCCTATTAAGATGCCACATAACAGGACTCGCCATCTTGATCATACGGGAACCGTTTCGAAGACAAGAATCGTAAATTTTCGCAAACGGCTCAATCGATTCTGATGAAACTTTGGGAATTCATTAAACATGATGGCGGAAAGTCGTTGAGTATTTCACTTTTTCAAAACATTGTTTTCGAATTCGAGGGGACAGGAATATTCTCTGTGTTAGCTTTAGGTTAGATCGCCGACGGTGGCTCCAACGGCCATACTACGGCCTTATTGCTACGATATGAAATTCCAGTGAGTATGAATTTCACGACTGAAATCTATCTCGTGCGGTGATTGTTTGTATTATACACCCGATGTGAGTTATTATAATACATATACTCCGCATATTAAACACTGCAGAAGACATTGATCACATGCTGCGGCGGAATAGAGATAGGCACCGCACCTAACGATGTCAACGTGATGGCAAAATCTATACCAAACTCTGTATAAACTATACGAAACAGCTCTGCTTTCCAGTCCAGTACCAACTTCCAAAGTATATACATACGTGATCAATAATCGCATGAACCAATATCTCAATGCATGAAATACATGAATATAATTGAGTGGGTATACGTATCTACTATGTTTACCACTGGACGCTACCGATACACTGCAGCAATGTGCTACACTGCATCACCGCTGACCACCGCATGTAACGGGGATGGTAGGTAGGTGCAATCTACGCATAGCTCTACGTACAACATGGTCCATCGAAATAATAATTACCCACCGCAATTATCTCCGCAGTGCAGCATGAAATCCCTGGGGATTTTACAAAATTCTATTCACCGATACCTCAAAACAGGATTATCAAAGGCCGAATTTGCTTCTGGTTATTTACAGGTTTCCGATCACATATTGGCTCGCTTTTCGGGGTTCTTTCGCTGCGTGGCAGCACGTTTCGGTAATTCCCAGCATGGAGAAACGAGAACATACATTGCTGCACACGTAACAATATTTCACGAGAATGTTTCGACAGATTGCCGTAGACATTGTTCCATCGGATAGCACCATGACTCACGATTCTCATCTGCTATACCGTTCAATACGACAAGATAAATGCAAATTTTCTGTATCGTTCCGGTACAGGGATTTCCTTCAAAGACGACGCGAATGCTCATCAGATTATTGATCAGGCTGAAGGTGCAGGCTTATCGAGAAGGCATAGGCCTCCCAATTGCCGCTTCTCACGACAAAGCTAGGTTCAGCGAGGCAACAGCATTGCGCGGCGGTTAATTTCAGGCGTATGAAAACGACTCATGCACGTGAGACGGAAACTTGACTGGAAGAAGAAAACGAGAGGATTAATGGATGAGGAGTACGCAAGTACGTCCGTGGATAGCTTGAGGGTAAAATTCTTGGCAATGTGTTGAAATCCAGTAGCGAAGTTGTCGGAGGATAACAATAAAGTTCATACATCGTATACGAAGTGCCAATATATCTGGTTCCTCATCTCTACCTGCAGAATAGAACAGAGGGAAGAGGACCAATTTACTTTCAGTTCACAGTGTAAACCCAGCAGCATAGCGGCGAGAAACTATGTAGCACAGAAAATAAGAAAACTTTGTCGAAGCTATTTGATGCCCTGGGGCTTTCACTAACGGAGAGAACAGAGTGGGAAACGAGGGGCGGGGGAGACGGGAGGGATCGTACAAGGCCCGTTAGAAAAAAGGTAGATATATCCAAGAAAAGAAGGAATGAAGATATGGAATGGGTTGAAATAAAGGGGCGAAATAAAGTAGCTAGTACTCGACCTACCTAGATATTTACAGGCTCGAGCGAAAGGGAAATATGGACCGGAAAGTTGAAGGAGAAAAAACAGAAATGTGTTTCGCGTCTCGCATTCTCGCTAGAAAAAAAATAAATAAAAATAAAAAAATAACAGAACGAAGGAACGAACCGAAAATGTAACAACGAAAAATCTCTCTACGTGGCATGTTCTTCGCGTTTCAACGGTCTCTTGTCGTTTATTCGCTCTTCGAATGCTCATATGTAGATCGAATGAACATATTCAACTTTCCTGGATGCCTAAGGATGTTACCTGTAAAGCACAATCCGACGACGTTCCCGCCCCGAGAAATAGAGCGTTGAAAATCGCGTGGTTACCTCGCAACCTCACCTAAGGAAGTCTGCGGTCATCAAACTAAACAATGTATCGAAAAATTACCCCGATGAGTCTTCGGTCGAAGGTTTCAACATCGTTTCGGAAGTTATCCCATGAATTTCGGGCCAATAGTTCGCGAGGAATATCCGGATCGAATATTAGAGGTAAGTTCAGAGTTCAGGTCATGAAGTGACCACGGAAACCGGCGGTGCCGGGTGATTTGCAGTACCAACCTAAACGATGAATCCAAATTGCGAACCGGCTCTGGCTCTTGCAAATCGACCGTACCTCACCTGCGTAGGATTCTGTAATAACAAATGCCGCATGCGATGCCGTATCGGAGTAGGTATAGCTTATGGTTTTGTCAGTTGCATAAACTGGTTTTACATTCATCTTAGATGTAGCTACGTTCATAATCGTAGACACATGCACGGGAGATAACGTTGGCGTAATATAAGACATTTTCCGATACAGACCGTGCGGATATATACATATAACACAGGCATCCGTCCGTATGAGGAAAATAGAATGGAAATACAATACCTACGTACTTGGCAACGAACATTTACCATACATGTTACCTGCGTAGGTTGAAGTTATGATATTTCAACGTATCCGAAGGGACTGATCCCCGCTGGCAGGAGTTTATTATTGGAAGAAGATTGCGTGGGATAAAAATGAATGCCGTCAGGTCGCGAGGGAGATGTGAAATAGCATGAATGTAGTGCGCCATGTCGGGCGCAGTAATTGTTCTGAATTGTTCTCTCATACGCACCTATTTATCCATCAGCCTGCAGCTATCGTATCCAAGAATTCTGAATCAAGGGTAGACGACGGACAATAATCCGAATGTGAATCGGAGAGGAACTAAACAAAGGCCAAATGGAGAAAAGAAATTTCAGGATTCCGAACAAGAACATATTCCACGCAGTTGGTAGTATGTGTGTACATACGCACGTGAAAATGGAAGATAGTTTTCCATTATTTACATCACATTCCCGAATTTCTGAACATATTCTCCCAACATGCTGAAGAGTGAAGACCACGGTTTCACCTTCGGGGTAGGAATGAGGAAATGAATTCCGAATCTGATGAATCTCATTCGAAAATCCCTCAAATCTTTATAGCTGATTTTCAGAGCAGAAAGGAAGTTATTTTAATCACCCCGGAAATGAAAACTTGAGTTTTCACTAGATCTACGTGTTTCGAGGTCTAGAGAATCAACTGCAACCATCTTCAGATGGATGCGTGTGCGTGTGTGTGCGATCAATCTTTGGCCCACGATGTCTCGAGAACGAGCGATCGGATTTTGATGAAATTGGTGTCAATCGACGCGGCTTTTCCGAACTCAGAATTGATTAGATTTTGGCTCTGATCGGTCGGATAGTTTTTGGATTATTTGCAAAAGAAAATTGAGAAAAATAAAATGTTTTAAAGTGATGATAACCTGAGAACGGATCGACGGATTTAGATAAAAATTGGTACCGGAAGGTTTTTTAGGTCACTGACCACGCATCCGAAGTCAGGTATGCGAAATTCAAAGTGGTGAATCCGATTTACTGTAAAAGAATTTTCAAATACTCAGATTTTGGTAGAAATTGGTGCCCGGAGATTTTCCGGCGATTGAACACAGATCTGAAGTCAGAATTCAAACTTCAAAACGGTAAATCTAACGTGCTAGTAAAAAATCTGTGAAGTATCAATCAATTTCTTCTTTTTTTCTTTTTTCATTCTACGTGAAACTTTCTTCATAAAATACATACCTGAACAGAGGAGCATATTCCGCTGTAATAAAATAAAAATAAGAGTGGATACAGAATAATTGAAAATGTACTCCTAATGGACAAGAATGAAGGAAACCCATAACAATGAAATTGGAAATATTAATTAGAAACTAACTGAAGAAAACGAATTACACGGGAAGTTCCGAAGCTGGCTCACGGTCAGCCCAAAGCCGGTAGTTTTATTTTTGATTCTTATCGTTTTTGGTTTTTTCTCTGGTTATCGTATGCAGGAACGGAAAATTCAAGTGGGCACCTGGTAGGTGGTCAGAAACGTAAATAACCTATGCAAATTTTGTAGAAGACGCTGCGGTTACGCTGCGGAAATTCTATCCCGTATGCGTGTAGATATTCCAGTGAATTAATTACCTTTACTCCTGCTAGTACACTCTGCAGTAGCAGTAGCAGCATCAACAGCAGCCCCACAAGCTCCGCGCCCGAAAGTAATGCGGATACCTGCAGGTATACGTACGCATACACATATATATCGTCCGGACTCCAGTGGTAAAATCTAGCTGCAGCGGATGCTCTGTTTCCATAGTTTTTCCTTTCTTTGGGTTTTTGTTTTGTGTTGAGAGACTGTTTTCGTGATAACGTGAGTCGCATGCTTTGAGGACTCGTGCATACTTTGGAATCGGACCCCAAAGTATCGTCATATCCAACGCATAGTTTGAGGACAATGATTCTTCGTACGAAAACTTTGACGTGTTGTGACCGCAGCGAGGTGGTGCACGTACGAGAGTGATGATTTTCTTTAGTCGTCAGTGCAACTGAACCGGCAAAAATCCATTCAAACTTCAGCAGAGCCGTAACTGGGCGCCTGAATAGGGGGCAACCCCAAACTATGCGCCGTGATTGTTTGTATTTATCATAGATACATACCTGCACATACGGTACTGCAGATTCGGAATAATGACACGGTACACGGATCAGAGACGCGAAGATGAGGTGGAGGAGATTCCCTCCTGTGACTGTATATCAGCCCAGAAGAGTGAAAATAAATCCTCATACTCCTATATATTCCTATTCCTCTTCATCCCCTGTTTTTCAGCTCGTTTGTCTATCTGGCGATGCACCTCCGCCAGAAAACTAGTTGGAGAGCAGGAATTATCTCACACGGTTGATTGAAAGCTCGTCGATAAAATTCAGAGTTTACGTAAACAGTTCGTGGTTATGCCTATAACGAAGGTAGATTTAGACCGTTCATTTGTCGAATTAATCTGGAAGTTTTATCAGTCATATAAATCGTAAATGGAGATATAGAACGGTTGACGAAAATACATCTTCAGATTTTCAATTGGGAAAAGAGAAATATGGGAAAAAATTGGAGAATAAATCTGTTTTGTGAATAAATTTGCGTTCAATGCATCCAACCGAGCCGCTGCACGTAAGCGGCGGAGTTTGAACGGGGATTCAGCTCGGAACGTGATTATAATAGAGGCGCGGGGGTTGATCATTCGTGAAGTAAGGCGTGCACCACCCCTGTGTGGTGTCCCATGGGATCTTAGAATCCTCATAAATTCTCTCGGAATCTTTAAAGTGCCATAAATTTGTGCGTGAAGTCTCATGAGATTCCAGAGAGTATTTTTCGAATCTGTGAAATCTGTGAAATCTCGTAAAATCTGTAGAATCGAACATAACCTCTGGAATTTACATGAATTCTGTGAAGACTCGTGAAGTCTCACGAAGTCTCTGAAATCTGTGATAACTTATAGAGTCTTTGAAATCAAATGTGATCTCTGAAGTTTCCGTGAAGTCTGTGGAATCCCATCAAGTCTTACGCCCAAGTCGAGTGGAATCTTATGAAGTCCTATGTACACTCGTGTGAAAACTTATGAAAACTCGTCAAGTCCCGTAAAATCTCATGAGCTTCTCGAAATCTTTGGAGTCTCCGTGAAGTCTGTGAGATCACCATAAAATTCACGTCCTAGTAGCTGCACCAGGAAAATCAACCCACACTAAAAAGAGTGGTGGGAGGTTTTCTTACTTTTTTATTACTAATTTATCACCACTTTGGCAAATTTTTTACTCCTCACAGTTTCGAGTAATCGTCGTGTGGCTCAGCTTTAGTCGAAGCTGCACCAGCCGCATCCTAACTTCGCTATATTTCCCGCTACAAAGGTGTACTATACGTCAAAATTTTGTACTTTTGTATTACCTTCGAAGGTTATCAACCAAAAATTTTCATTCGTAATTTTGAAGGGGGCAAACAACACTTATTCCCTTATTTCAGGCACAGCGATCATCTAACAAAATTATTGGGCCGAAATTATAGCAATAGGGACTGGTTTCCACCTGAAGATGTACAAGTATACCTTGAAACGATATGAAACATTCGAAAAACAGCAGATTATGATGATGAAAAAAGTCCAGCCCCGAGAAAGTGCGTACCTATTCATTGAATTCCATCGACTTCTCGCTTAGCATATATTTTTTACTCGGATTTCGTACTAATTGGGCGATGTACAGAAATCGGAGGTCATCGAGCTGGAGCGATGAGAAAAAAGATGCGCGAGTATTTATGCATTCCGAATTTGATCCACTTTCCGCGGTGATGACATTTTTTACTCACCGTTCTTGGATGCGCTGTTTTTTTCGAACAGGTACATACCTGTACTCCTGAATGATAAAAAACATTTGGGGGGCGTAGGACCGCGGTGATAAATAAATAGCTGGGAAAACACCAACGTAGGTGTACTTCGAAACGATGAAAAATGTTTGGGGGGCGTTGGGAAGCGGTAATAAAAAGAGAGCCACGGAAGCATTCGTTTCTATCGAATATCATCCACTTTTCGCTCAGACTATGTTTTTCAAATCAAGAAAGGCCTTTCAAACTATTCTTCGTCAGCACAAACGCAAATTTGTTTCCGTATATTTGTTTCCGACGACATATACATTCCATCCATAGAAAAATGGAGCATATTCAGGTATGTGTGTCGAGTCATATTGCGAACTGTTTATTTCTTACGAATATCAGTCAACTTTTCTTATTTTCACGAACAATAGTAAAACCGGAACCACGTTTTGTTTTTTGTTCAATTCATACGAACTTGTTCCATTAGAGTCATCATATTTGCACCATAGTCCATCTCTCCTCAGAACAAATGTCAAAACCTATCAATTACAGTTCATTTTCGTCGTCTCCGGGGATTATTATATATTTGGGTAGATCTTGTAATGAAATTCCGACGTCGGTCAAAATGTTGTCCACTTGCATAAGAACAATGTCACCTGAGTGTGAGAGGAATACGATACACTTTTAAAATGGTTCAGCACAATCATAGGCCCGGTATCAAAAAATGCTATCTTATCGAAAAATAGCTCAGTGGAATCTTGAATATTAACGATAAGTATATTCCTTCGTTGTAAGTAATATCCTTATATCAATAATTATTTATGTTGTTTCGTATTGAATTGTATACCTATTCAGCAGTTGAGTTGTCGATTCATCTAAAAATTTTCATTAAGGCGATGTGGTCGTGGCGTCAAAAATCCCTCGATTGCAGTTTTACTTCGCATTTTAATACGAAAAGACAAAATCAATTTTAATTTGCGCCGACCGATGTATTAAAACGTCAGGTTGACCTCTGGTCCGATAAACGTGCAACTTAACCTAACCTAACCTAACCCAACCCAACCTGACGTTGTAATACATCGGTTGGCGCAAATTCTTAAGAAATAAACAGTTCGCAATATGACTTCACATATACCTGAATATGCTCCATTTTTCTATGTATGGAATGTATATGTCGTCGGAAACAAATATACGGAAACAAATTTGCGTTTGTGCTGACGAAGAATAGTTTGAAAAGCCTTTCTTGATTTGAACAACCTAGTCTGAGCGAAAAGTGGATGATATTCGATAGAAACGAATGTTTCCGTGGCTCTCTTTTTATTACCGCTTCCCAACGCCCCCCAAACATTTTTCATCGTTTCGAAGTACACCTACGTTGGTGTTTTCCCAGCTATTTATTTATCACCGCGGTCCTACGCCCCCCAAATGTTTTTTATCATTCAGGAGTACAGGTATGTACCTGTTCGAAAAAAACAGCGCATCCAAGAACGGTGAGTAAAAAATGTCATCACCGCGGAAAGTGGATCAAATTCGGAATGCATAAATACTCGCGCATCTTTTTTCTCATCGCCCCAGCTCGATGACCTCCAATTTCTGTACATCGCCCAAAGTACGAAATCCGAGTAAAAAATATATGCTGAGCGAGAAGTCGACGGAATTCAATGAATAGGTACGCACTTTCTCGGGGCTGGGCTTTTTTCATCATCATAATCTGCTGTTTTTCGAATGTTTCATATCGTTTCAAGGTATACTTGTATATCTTCAGGTGGAAACCAGTCCCTGTTGCTAATAATTTCGGCCCAATAGTCTTGTTAGATGATCGCTGCGCCTGAAATAAGGGAATAAGTGTTGTTTGCCCCCTTCAAAATTACGAATGAAAATTTTTGGTCGATAACCTTCGAAGGTAATAAAAAAGTACAAAATTTTGACGCATAGTACACCTCTGTAGCGGGAAATATAGCGAAGTTAGGATCTGGCTGGTGCAGCTTCGACTAAAGCTGAGCCGCACGACGATTACTCGAAACTGTGAGGAGTAAAAAATTTGGCAAAGTGGTGATAAATTAGTAATAAAAAAGTAAGAAAACCTCCGACCACTCTTTTTTGTGGGGGCTGATTTTGCTGGTGCAGCTTCTAGGACGTATGAAATTCAACGAAATCTCTATGAAATCTTATGAAATTATAGCAAGTGCGGAGAAATTCCATGAAATCTCATGCAATCCTGTGAAATCTTTTGAAGATTTTCAAGTCACGTAAAATATCTCCGGAACCCGCCGTCTCTAGTTTGGGCAATGTTCGAAATTTTGAAGTCCGGTGTACTCGCACGGTTTTTCACAGTGATCAACCCTCAGATAATACAAGATGTATTAAATACCTGCAGACGTACGCCTAAACGGGGTTGGTTCCTATGATCGCGTGGTTCTGCAAGAGATGCGTGTTAAAATACCCTCAATCCAGCGTTTCGAACGGCAGAGTCTTATCTCTTATTCGGTTAAGTGAAATGGGATAAGAAAATTAATCGGAGGACATAGATCCTCCTTGTGTAGAGTCTCTATACCGGTGTAGAGTGCGATGTCCGTCCTCCTCTTCTCATTGCCGGACATCGCACTGCAGCTGTGCAGCAGTGCACTCAACTTACAATTGAATTAAAAACGTGAATTTGAATCAGCGCCGAGTTGATCGTGGTATACGGTTCGCGCGAGGGAACAGATGATCGTATGCGCGATACCATATGAAAATGCACGGAGGGAGAAATCATCCTAAAAATTGTCAAATTCATAATAATTATACTCGACATTCGTAGCCGTTGCGTTTCAGCAAATTGAAACCTACTACCTACACTTCTAGTGCAATTGTAGGTGCAACTTCTGCGGAATAGCATAAAGTTTGTTGCCAACAGTTTATACTCGACGATTCGACGATTAGGTACCACGTGTTGCAGAGACCGTGACCGTAGTCGCAGGTATATTTGCTTATAAATAGTATACACGATACCGCATCTATACCCTCACAGTTTGCTAATTCGATTTATCCCCATTAATCAGCTCACGAAGTTCTTCCTCTCTAGGTGTACGATAATCCTCAAGTTACACTCTGAGACATTTTCACTCGTTCTTGGAGAAGTAGGCCGTGAGACTCGCTTATCGCGTCGTCGAGATCTCAACGAAAATTTCTAGCTGTCATGTGTAATTCTCATTCTCATTATTTATTTTTTTTTTTCTTTCTCGTCATTTTTTGTTTGTTCGAATGCGAAATTGGAGAAAAAATTTATCGATTTCGAAAATAGACGTGAAACCGTTCACAGCTCAATATCTCTAACAATAAGATATAGAAATTACGTGAACGATTTCATTTAGTCGCCTGCACCCTAATACGATTAATTTCACAACTTAACTATCTATACCATACAGACGTATGATTTCACGGACTAACTTCCAACGTTATTTCTTGAGCCTTGGAAATTTTTTCGAGACGATTAATTTTTCCACTCATATTAACACGGGTCCTCACAACTCTCACTCTCACTTTCACTTTCATTTTCACTCTCGTAATCAGGCTCCTGAGATTAACAGATGAGGTGGTTCTCGCCTTCGTAATTTAGAGTCAGGAGATAGACGGAATTACAAAACGCGTGGTCTCCCTACTGGTCTTCATAAACGTATACGAATATATATTCATGTGACCTCCAGTTCTGTCCAGGGTGGATATAATGTAACCAACATATTCTCGTTCTGCATGTAAACTGGATTTTATTTCTAACAAGAAGAGTCGGTCGGTATCAATGTGATGCTGTTTGAGTGGGCCGTATGTAATAAGATTCTGTCAATCTGAAGCCCTGAGTAAGGGTCCCCCTTTGGCGAGGAGTGTGGGCCCCAGCCCTTCGAACAGGGGCTCTCCCGGTGTTCGGCTTTCATGTAAACTACGTAGTGCAGAACGTGCGAAACAGCCATTCCACGTCGAACCGATCCGGGAAAGTCCGTGGCGTCGAGGATTTGTGAGCTAAGCCAAAAATTTGTAGTAATGTGGGAGAAGAAGTGTGCCGCCAGAGCGTTTTCATTCTTTTTCCGCGGTCACAGCGATAAAATTGGTAAAACAACCGCCGACAAAAAGTGTGACGAGAGGGAAATATTCGGTTCATATTTTTTTCCACAAAGGCAGATTCATTGCCGAGAATAATGCCCCAAGAATCAACCCGATACGATGAATAGTTTCGGAGTTATGAATTTTCAAACGGAGCGCTGTAACAACGCTTCGCAGGAATTCAAGTGCCAGTAATTGCGTCATTTTTGAGGATTTTTTGAAAACGCCTTGGTGGAACATTTTCTCTCCCGTATAGTACTACAAATTTGCGGAGTGACGCAAAACTTCGCGTCACGGCGGTTCTTTTCCGCTCTGTCTGACCCAGGATGGCTCAAAAGTAGGACGATCATGGCGGACTATGTATCATGCTCGCACCCAGACGCTGTTCTCGTAAGAGCAAAACCTTGTTCCGATGCAGCGCATCGTTCACTCTGTGTGAAGTTATACAAGAATGAGCGAAAAATGAAGAAACAAAAACGAAAAACGAGTGATGAAAGATAAACTCGCGCGAAAATTGGTTCCGAGAGGTGAACGCGCTCTCAGCCCGATGAATCCCATGTTTTCCCGTTTCAGCAGACAGCTTTGTGCACTGCGCGCATGGCTATGCTATAAGAAGTATAATACATCGGCTGGGGTAGGATTTGGACAAACAGTCATAAACTCCGCATCTTGCCAGTTTTTTTGGTCTAATTGAAGCACTGTACCGAATGATATAGGTACACCTAACGACGTGTTTAAGGCGGTTAATCAGCTAGTTGGATTGATTGAAAAGAGTTAGAAAATAGCAAAAACTTTCTACCGCAAGGTATTTATCCGTTGCATGTGTGTTTCATCGATGTAGTAATATGCGAGACGCCGCGACCCCGTCGTTATTTTACACAGTGTGGGGCGCTTGCGGGTAATCTAGAATCGCTACGTTAAATGTACAAAAGCTGCTTTGAAAACGAAAATCTAAGATTCACGCAAACGGCTCGATCAATTTTGATGAAACTTTGATAATTCATTATGTATGATGGCAGAATGTGACTAAGTATTTCACTTGTTCAAGGTTTAATCGGATTTGTTGAAAAATGAATATTTCCTATGTTAGCTAGGTTAGATTGCCAGCGGTGACTCCAAATTCCCCTTTACGGTTACCAGCGGACATCTCGAATACCAAACGTTGTACGGATGAATGTGGTTGATGAAAGTTTCTCGTTTTTGAGGGGGGCACGCAATACAAAGACAAGTTTCATCCCCGAAATTGATGTTTCAGGGAAATTGATATGATGATCATTTTATCAAACGAGAATCGATGTTCCGTTCCGGATGAAAATCCTAACCGGCGTTCAGACCAATCTAACGACATCCATATTTTTGCTTCTCTAATTATTTCCGACTAAGTTATGGTACGTCAAAGTTTTTCTCGTCGAGCTGTGCTTCCTCGCATATCCTGAGGGCCGAGAGTCGAATTTTTCTAGTAACAAGGTTTAGTTCGTTACTTTTGATTCGTTGTTCAATTTGCTCATCAAATTTCCAGTGGTTCCGAACGAAATTCAAAGAATTACTCGCATGTGAAAGCTCAGACCTTGCTTGGGCAGAATCGGACGCGTGGTTTTCAGCATTTGAGACACAACGTGGCTCGATCTGAGAAAACTTGGTGCACCGCACATTAAAAAATCATTAGAATATAAGCGAAAACATACAGACTTCGTTGGATTCGCCCCGACGCCAGCAGCAATTCCTAATGGTCTGAAAATATCGATTCTCATTCTGAAAAATGGACTTCATACCGATTTCCTGAGGACATCGAATTCTGTTGAAAAACTAATATCGCCATTAGACGTCCCCCTGAATACCCTTCAACCTCCATTCGTCGTATTCGTACACTTGTAATTTACCTCAGAATGCCACACCCTGTATGAATATAGCCGTTCAGGTACGTGCATGGATAATAGGTAAAGGAGGATACCACCGTCTGACAGATATATGCATGAAAATTTTGCTTCTAGAATTGTGTCTCAATTACTGAAAAATACCGGTTGAAAATTTGCATAAGATAATGGGACCCGCGAATGCAGTGAGGATCGTGGTTGGCGACAAGAGCGCAGAGGCGCAGAGCTTTTCGTGATAAAATGGCTCTGAAAGTAGGTAAAATGTGGCAGTAAAACTCTCACGCATAATCGTTATTTAAAGCCGGCGTCGCGCTGTAATGGCGAAAAGTCTTAAAACTACGAAACTTTCATACAGGTATATATGTACCTATACACATTTGAAATAGACAAGATCCTCGCTATATTAGCTGCGAAATGGCACTCGAGGTAGCCATTTTATGTCGCATGTCTGCACTATATAAAGTGCGAAAAGGTGTTTTAATGAAATTTAGTTCCACCTCTATTTTTGGAGTAGTAGGATAACAATACTGAGGATTTTCGTGTTAAAAGTTCGTCGTTTTTCCATTTTTTCTGCAGATTTTAGTATTGATCATCTCGTAGGTACAGGTTTTCACTCTCCTCCCCTCGCGAGCATCACTTTCCTACTACCATCATCGTCATTCTAGGGACCTCAGCGAAACTCTGTCTAACCAGGTTTCCGAAAACAACAAAATGAGTAACTCACACCCGACGTCGTTATCATATTATGAAGAAGTGAGAGATAAAAACGAGGCGAAATCTCTCGAGATTCAATGAAAGTACCGTTTTTTTTTTCCTTTCTACAACGTCAGGCAACGAACGTATTGGAAGAAACTGCCGAAAAAGTAAAAACGTCGATTTTAAGGTTTTTCATTTGATTCGAAATAGATATATATATATAAAGATATATATTTTTTTGCAGAGGGGCCAGCGGGGAGGTCTGATCACGAGAACGAATAAGCGATGTTCCAATTTGAGAAAATAGTCTCACTTCGTACGTCGTTGAGTAAGATACGAAACGAAAGGAAACGAAGGAGAGAGAAGAAAGAGGGAATAAGAAAATGAAAATTACGAGGCGTGCAGTAACCGAGTCGTAGATCAAATCTGGTTTATCGCTATCCGCTTGTAATATAGTTATATTAATGTATTTCGCTTCTAGTTAGATTAGGTTGGGTTAGACGTAGTACTTAAGGCCGCGGTATAGATCGATTAGAGGCAGAAAAAAGTAGTAAAGGAAAATGTATCGTGTAGTACCTACGCCTACCTCGCTTTCTGTTCAAGTAGTAAAACTCTACAACGTTCGTGCTGACTGGCTCGACACACCCTGTAGAGTGCAGATCAATCGGAGATAATGGTTACCTTTACAATTCGGTTACGGTCGCGTTATCATGCAGCCAGGTAGGTATGATACAGCTATAGAATTTGATTGAACGATTTGCTAAAGGACTTTATTTCCCTCAGAGCTATTATAACTATTCACCATTCAAAACTACCTCCGAACACGGGATATAGCTCTCTCGAGGTCTGTACGCTGTATCAAGCAATAGAATAATAAACGGGAAACTTTTGAAAGGTGACCATTTATCAGATGAGACGAAAAACAATCCTCGGTATCTGTATCCTTCAACCTATTCTGCCGAAAAGAAAACCTAATCCTTTTACGGGTCTCTGAGGGCGCACTCAATTTTTACAATTCGACCTCCGTCAACGCCGCTATACCCCGATCTACCTATGTAGAAGGCATCGCGAAAGAATTGTAAAATTCTTCCAACCATGCAAAAGACATTTTGAAAACTGTCTTCGTTTCACGAATAGAAATATATTGGGGTATTATCGCTTATTCGGGACACTTTTCTGCGCATGGGTCACCGATTTTCATGGCACTCGAGCTTTCGGTTCGCGACCGACCCCCAACAACGAATCTAGAGCTAGACGCCTTGATATCAATTGGGTTCGGGAAATATTCATTTTCGAAAATATGACAAATTCGATTTCTTCCCGCCCCGGGCCATCCTTAGGCACGTATACCTTCTATCCCACTACCCGGAAAATCATTTTCAACCTGCGGTGATTCGGAGTCGCGAAACTACCACCTTTCAAGCTATCGAACTCCAAATTTTCAAAATAAATCTTTCGTCCAAGAAATTTTGATGGCAATTTTGTTTTCCATGCTGTGACCAACGGAGGACGTGACTTTTGCCAATGAAGATTCAACCGTAGTCGGATTTCCCCAAATTTCCAAAGAGACTGCAAAATTTTCAGAAGGGTGCTCGGCTCACTTTTTTTCAAATTAATTTTTTACCACCTTTTAGTCGGCCAAATTTAATTTCTTCATCCGTTTTCCAATTGTTTTTGTTTTGAGTTTGATTTTGCCGTTCAATTGTACCAAAATTAGACTGAAAATCAGTAGCGGCGCGGAGAGAATATTCGACAGGAGAATAGAGAAAAAATGAAATTTAGTGAAAAAAAATTAGTCAAGAAAAAACTAAGCTGCTCGCCTTTCCGCCAATTCTACAGTTTCGCTAGCATACATGGAAATCTGTCTACGGTTAAATATTCATCGAAAAAATCTACGCCCCTTGGTCACAGCATGAGAAATAAAATTGTAATCAAAATTTCATGGACACAGATTTGTCTTCGAAATTTGGAGTTTGATAGCCAGGTGAGAGCCGGTGGTTGTGCGATTCCAAATCACTCATTGGAAATAATTTGCCGAGCAGTAAGAGTGCAAGATTCACGCGCCTGAAGATGCCCCAGTCCGCGCGATGATCGAACTTCTTATATTTCTGTAAAATGAATATATTTCGAACAGCGTAATATCAAGGCGCCTGGCTCTGGATTTGTTGTCGAGGGTTGGAAAGCTCAAGTGGCGTTTCGATTGGTGGACCATGCGCCGAAAAGTGTCCCGCGGATGAGCGGGAATACTGGAATATATAATTTTCGCTGTAGAATTAAACGGCCGTAAACGTAATTCAAAATTTTAAATATGATTGATACTAGGCACAGGAATGGAAGAGGATCGATCGCGGATGTGTGTCGGAATCAACAAGTTGTGGAGAAAAGATGAGGAGAAGGTTATTCGTGTGCTTTATTCGCTGAGATATGCCAAACATTCGGCCCAGTGAATTTGGCCGGAACAAGTGTGTCGTGGAATTCGGTAGCATAGCTCAAGATGATATCAGCCATATTCCCCACGCAGCACCTCGGCCTCGGGTAAAAGGGGCAGCGAGAGGGAGAGAATGGAGTAAATATGGCTGCATAGTAAACTGCGGAATCGAGATAGGCCTGGAATTTGAAATTTATACAAACGGAAACTGGGTCAATCTTGGCTCACTTAGACCCGTTTATCGAACTGCATTCATGCAAATTGAGAGGGAGCGAGAGGGAGTGAACAAATTGCATGAGAGGCTTACTGCCAGAGCATACACGTATCCCACAATGCATCTGTTCCCCTAATTTAGTTCAACCTCTCAATTTGCAAATCCGAGCACCAGCTATGGTACCTACCGGCTACTTTCATTGGAATTATATTCGCAATTAAGAGCAGGCGGTTCAACTGATTGGCTCATTCATTCGAGGAGGGTACAAAATTTCGCAACTCAATCCAGTAGAACGTGCCGCAGAAGACATGATCGTGTGAACGAGTAGGTGATTCTCCTGCTGGTCGCAAGACCTGCCTGCACTCACACCCCGTTTTCTACCGGCATTTTCTCCCCCCGCCACGTACTCACCTTGTCGTAGTAGTCAGCGATTTTATTGTCTCTATTTCTCTCCCTCGCTCTCTATCTCTCCTGAAAGTTTCCAGGGTATTGTATAGAGCTTGTCTAGAGCAGGTCTATGCCCCTCGTCAATCGCCTCTTGCAAGTCCAGTAACCCCGGACTGTCTCTGCTCGCGGTATCCCATTCGCTCTGTATCTATACCACAGTTGCAACCCTCGTTCACATTGCCGTTTTCCCCCAACTCTCGCACCAGACCTTATACCTCCACCTTCTCAGACAGGAATCCCCCACCGAATCCGCATGAAAATGGCTCACAGGCTACTGCAGAACTGCTTGCCAATTGTTCATTCGGCTTTTGACGAACGCGATCGTCCTCATCGGCATTAAATAATTTCCATGTACATCATGAACAGACTCCGGTCCGCTATCCGACGAACATCAAGCCTGTGATATATCATTCCCGCGCGTTGATAAATTGACGAGACGCAGTCACAGAAGTCCTAAAGAGAAATTACCAAGTTGGTTGGTTGGAATGGCGTCGCAAGTACTGAATGGGTTTGCCGTTCGAAGCAAGTATGCTCACTGCTTGTTGTACCCATTCACCCGCCACCGTCGAAGTAGGCGCTCTCACTGGGAAGAAGAAATGCGAAAAAAAACCCGAAAAATCTGAATGCTCTAGCCACGATCATCCGCTTTAATACAAAAGTCGTCGTCACATGAGGATAGCGCGTTTTCTCCGCAGCTTTTCTGGCTCTACCGTTGAAAGTTAACGAATGTAACCTAGATCCGGATCTAGCTCCCTGACTCTCTGTCATTCTCTGTCTAGCTCTGGGGACAAGGGGATTCGAAAGCTCCAAGCATAATTACCTAGAGATACAATTGACTGGGTCGCGATGTGGTTTCGAGCTGGTCCGTTGGCTGCGTCAATCTATGAGTAATTAATGCGACCAAGATAATTAGCGACGCTCGAAAGCCCGCGATGAACTTCCGTTACGGTTCGGAGTAATTGGTACGCGGTACTCCTATCCAGAGACAGGAGACTTCGGCCCCCTCTCAGAAACCATCATCAAGTCTCGTATATTATGGAATTGTATCGAACAGAATAAGAGATTTGGATTGGAGCACAAATTTTGATAGTTGAAAAGAGAAAGGAAGAATAATATGCTATACTGTGTACAGCCGGAAATCGATTTGAGCATTTGAATTGTCGGATGAGAGTTATAGCAGCAACAGCAACAGCAGCTATAAAACTATACTTTGACTCGATATAGTCAAGTGGAGGTCGAGTCTGCGATGTCGTCTGGAGTACGAAGATGTGTAGGTAGGTGTGTATACGTACTAGGTAGACACCAGGGACAAACTATCCGTGGAGAAGTTTTCTTCGAAAGATATACCTCTACATGCGGGAGCTATCGGCTACCTTCGCTATCTCCGAATAAATTCCATGTGTATTATACTATGAACTATGATAATGAGGTCTGAGATACAGACGAGAGTAACATTTATCTCGAAGCTGTCCATAATCTGCGAATGTCACCTGTCAAGGAAATATGTATTATGTGAAATTTCCTAGACTCCCTACGGTATTGCATGTATATATGTCCCTTCTAACTTCGGATCGATACAGAATATTGGTGAAGGTTTCGTTAAAGAGAATACGAGAACAAGAAAACGTATTTTCACGGCACAGGCATAAAAAAGTCGCTTTATGACGCTCATTTTTGTTCCGTAAAACGGCACTTTATACGGATATCTTTATAAGTGGTATAAAGTCTTTATACGGCCCAATTTTGCGGTATAAACACTTTGTACCGCAAAATTCTGCGCAACCCGAACTAGGTGCAGCATCCTAGGCCGAGACGATGCTTTCTGAACGAGCTGTATGTAAATATCAATGTATAATCAAGCTCTAGTCGAAGCTGAGCCGGCGCGCGCAGCTACGTATTTATTATTTCGCTCATAACCTAGATTGCGTCCCGGGTGCTGTTACGTAGATCAAAAATTAAAATTATAAAATTTAGAATTTTTTTCTTGTCTCTTGAATTTTTTTTTTTAGTGCTTTCTCTATTTCTTTCACCGAACAAAAATTATTTTAGATCTTTCGTTCACGAGTTGTGTCGTATCGTTCTGCTTTTCTGAACGAATTTTTAATTTCGTTTTATAGCGCCTCGGGGGGCTTCGCCCCCCGAAATCCCCACCAGGGCTTGACCCCTGGACCCTGACCGGGTCTTCGCCCCGGACCCCGTGGGGGGGGGGGGGGGGGGGGGGGGGGGGGGGCCCCATGATCTGTTGTGGCGGCCGGCTACACGGTTCACCTATCTGAACGTAACGTAACCCAACCATTATTTGTAATGAACGATTTGATGAAGACAATTGGTGGACATTTTCATGACTATGCCGTAAAAAATAATGTATGGGACGCGCACGCAAACTGTTTTTCGACTTGACCAATGTTTTCAGCACGCGTGAGCCGTAGGCGAGTCGAAGGCCCACAGCTCGCGCGTGCTGAAAACATTGGTCTCACCAAAAAACACTTGGTTGACGGGCTTGCCACATAAAGTACTATTGTGAGACATGCTTACATCAGAAAGCGCACTCACCCCGCATCCGTGGCCATTATACAAATCCGCACTCAAATCAGATTTGTGACTGATGCAGCATTGGAAGAAGACCGGGAGACAAAATCTGATGCCTGTCATCCACGGTGATCATCTACCTCTTCTCAGAATCACAATGGCGAATACGTTTTCCCTCAATTCCCATTTATTTGTGTCCCTCGCAGCGAGGGATCGAAAGTTGACTCGTGAGGGTCAAAAAGTAGATGAAATTAGGACGTATATGTATGTAGATACTTCGGAATGAACAACAGTATAGAATAGAAATGATCAGTACAGCATCACGTTTGCGACAAAAATGTCGTTGAATGAGATGACTCGCGAAGGGACGAACGGAAGGATGCGGATGTCCCGCACGAACAGGTTTGATTCCAGAGTATAAGGTATGAGAAGAGAGTCCTTCTCTTGGATTGAACTGCATTCGGGGGAGCTTAGCCGAATTGAATCGGGAGTTCGATTCAGTTGAATCAGCCAAGAGTAAAATAAATAGGACAGAATTTACTCCTCGGGGTAGGTTTACTTTTTAAAGCGAGGAAGAAGAACAGCCCCCGCCCTCTAAAGATGGAGAAAAAATAGAGGAAGAAGTCAAGTACTTACGTGGAATGCCGGGCAGAGCACTTGCATCGTTTGCAGAACTTAGCGCCTCGTGGAAGCCAAGGTCTAAGTACTAACTTACCCTTCCTTACCTTCACCGAATGCGACACGCTCCGCCTGAATACTAAAAGCATAGAAACTGATCCTTTCACCTTTTCAAAGGCAAACGTCGACCGACACGACGCGATGCGATACGACGTTCCTCCCGCACGTCTTGCATAACTACAGGCAAGGTTCTTTTGAAATAATCAGCTTTAGCTAATTACAGAGGAAACCCCAACCCTGTGACGAACACTCGTGAAACTTGCACACCTTTTTCTTACACCCGATGCTGCAGCTTATCCAACTAGTTCACGAAGGACAATGGAACTTCTGCCATCTGCAGTTTACACAGGCTTCAACTCCGAAAACACTAATTGCAAGAACTACTACTACTGCTATACTACTACCAACAGAAGTCTAATTGCATGCTGGACTAGTCTGCTTTCAACTATTACCTACTGTTGTCCCCCGCTCCCGCTTCGCGTGTAGTTTCTTTCAATCTTCAGTTAATTAAGAAAACCCGGTCACATTCGGTTAAGTACGTTGAATGTAAAGTCGCGGACATTTTTCGTAAATCCGGTCACCCAGTTCGGAACTAGGATAATCGCGTGCGCAAAGCTCACAAATGTGCGAAGAAGTATTTTTTGTAACACGCGCACGGAAAGTTTGATTTGCGAACTATGTTTGGCGTACGTAAAGCACCGCATTCCCGCACTAGTGTGGAAAGTACTTCTACGCACTGGCGTGAAAAGTTGTTCTTACGAACAGTGTGGGAAAGTACTTTCGGCACTTGCGTGGAAAATGACTCTCACCGTTAGAAATATAAATGTTAATTTCAACATTTTTCGAACGATGTCCCAATAGGTCGGCCGTAAACTTTCTGTTCAAAATCATATGCATTTGAATGAGAAGATAACAATGTAGAAAAATTTCGCCGGTGCGGAGCTTTCTACAACGATTTTACGCGTCTATCACAGTATATTCCATGAAAACTTTGTACGAGGGAAACACAATGCTGAATGTTGATCCGGTAATCAAAATCAAGGTCCTGGGATCGCTTCGAATGTCAAAACTGAATTGAAATTAAAGGTAGAGACTATGTATGTAAATAGGACAAGCGGATGTCTCATCGCAATGCGATGGCAGCTGTACAAATTTTCAGCTTTCTCTCCCAAACTCAATTTCCGAGTAGCTTGTAAGACCGGGATATGGACTTTGGTCGTAAATGCAAATCATTGAGAGCCACGTAGCCTGACTTAATCGAGATTTTAGTGTTAATCGCCATTTCGCAAAAAAATATTATATGCGAGGGGTTAATTTCCTCTGCATGCGCATGCAGGACAGTCGTTGTCGTCGTATAATAATTTTCATCACACTTTCCGTACGTATACGTATGCTTGTATAAACGGTCCACGAATGCTGTCGCACGTAGTGGACATTGAGGAAGTTGGAATCGTCTCTGTTTTGAATAACCCAATGGCAAAACTCTGGGATTAAATGTTCAAGAGAATGAAGATACCTCCTCTGAACTCCCTGAATATGCCAAAAAAGTCAACTTTCGTATTATTTTCAAACTAAAATTCAATTTCAAGTTTCGCGCGGTTTCTCGTTGGCGCAAACCCTCGCTCTACGTAATGCAATGAGTTCCGCGCGGTGCTCTATCCCGCGTTATTCCACACTAGCATAATGATCATTGTTCTGAAAGTTTACTGTAGGTACTGTGTTTGCCGTTTGTACCACGATATACCGAGGCTGTACATACCTTGCACGCCGGAATTAACCAGGTACAGAAAACTTACGATGGAAAACCTCCCGAGCCCGGCAATTTTCATTCCATTTCTTCGTTTTCTATTCCCATGGATGGTCACGCGACAATTAATTAAGGACGGCAATCGAGCCGAGGAAAATATAATATTATCGAACCATACCTACCTACCTACTGCGATTAATTTTTAATAAATTTGAACCCAAGCTCCCGCTGAAATAGCGATACGATACTGTGTAAAAGGAACGCTTTCTTTTTCAAATCACAAAACTTTCTTCAAAAGCTTTCTAATAGAATCTCGAAAACTTTTGCACACTGCCGGGTCGCAAAGCGTCGTTTGTACTCCTATTCTTTTCTTTTCTTTTCTTTACTTTACCCTTCTTCTCATTTCCGATTATCTTGTTTGCCTTCCGTCTCATATTGTAATGAAAAAATCGCAGTGATAATCGAATTTTACAACAATTTAACGACAATTTAACGTACATATATATATATATATGAACATCGTCGTTTTCTGTGGATATTCGTAGCAATACTGTATAATGAGGCGAATAGTTATCAGCAGTTTATTTTACAGCAAAGTTATAATTTTAGCTCGTCATCTCAAACTAGACAACAGAATTACCCAACTATCGGGTAAAAAAATGTAGCCGGTTGGCTTTGAAGCTCGGTATCTAAGCGGGAAAAAATCGGAGAGCATCGTATGAGACAGTTACTGAGAGCGTAGAGCCTCCCGGGACCAGAAAATATGCACACGCCATCTGAACAAATTTTCCGCCTCAGATATCGCTGCGGAAATATTGAAAAACGTAGTTCTTCACAAGCTTTTTCCGTCGGTCAACTTCAACCCGCGATGCAGTTCCGTCGACGATGCGTATTAAAATTTAAAAAAAGTCACGCGTAATCTTCACAAGCTTCTGAGTATTTGAAAAATTGCAATGATAAAGGGATTGAGTTGCGATTGGAGAAAATTGATTGCGTCGTACGAGTATCATGCGTCTCATTGAGCGTGGCAAACTATATCTCGAGCATGATTAGGTAGGTACAGGTGTGTTTCACTGAAGCCGAATACATGCTCGATACGCATTATTGATGGGAAGTTAAAGTGCAACGGATTGTAGTTGTGCACAAATATACCTACGCACGCCGAAAGCTCCTTCTTTTGCTATTCCCTTCTTTGTCCTCAATCGACAAAGTGCAGTTGCAATTCCGCCGTGCCATGGGGAACTGTACGGTACAAATGGATTGAGAGGATCCTCGGTGCAATTGTCACTCTCGCGTTCCTTCGTTTATTTGCTCCAACGTTACGACGTACCTAGCGTACTATATCTTCCGTACTTCGGCAGTCTGGGTAACTGTATAGTACCACGGGACCTGCAAACAGACACGGGGGCGGATGGGGAGAGCTGCAGCAAGCAGTTGAATTCCGAGATGACTTTTCCGAGGGCATTCAATAGCTCCTTTGCCCGTTTATCGACACCTCCTGGACCGGGTCCTCGCGAGTTCTTTGTCCTCTTGTGCCAAAGGCTAACGGGCGTTCACTCCTCCTCCAGCTCCTTTTCGGAAGCTTATCGTTATATCGCAATTTTTGCCCCCGAGCTGCAGGACGAGACAGCACCGTCCGACAAAGGAGGAAGAAAAAATCCCCCGTGACTGGAAATTGTGAAAGATTTATTTCACTTCGTTTGCAGGTACTGGGCAGTGACGAACATCGATTACATCCATCAACGAACCGGAAAACGAATCGGGTTAATGATCGCTGTCGTCTGGCTTGTCGCGGCATTAGTCTGCATCGCTCCGCTCCTTGGATGGAAAGATCCGCAATGGGAGAAGCGAGTGGTTCACGAAAAATTCTGCCTAGTCAGTCAGGACATCGGATATCAGGTGACGAACGGTTTTTTTTTTTTTCACCTTCTTTCGACACAAATTCCAGTTTTAATTGAAAAACTATCCTCCGCCCTCAAACCCATCAATCAACTTCCTGATTCCAATTTCATACTTCGCGAGGCTTAATTTGGCTATTCCACTCCAACCACGATCACTAATATCTCATGCATCAAGTTCTCTGCCGAGGCGAAGTTACAAAGAAGCGCCAAAAGAAACGCTATCCGTACATTGACTGCGGATTGTAGTGAAATTTTCACCGATTCATGTGTATAGGTACCTACTTAACTGGCACTTTGTTTCTCCCCGCGATGCAGATAACAAGAGAAGGGATTCGTTTCATTTCCGTTTCTCTCTTTCTCTGGCGTCTTTTGAGCTTTCGAGTTCTCAAAATGCATATTACATTCACAGATTGCAAAAAACCGGACGAGGATCGTAGCTTTCGTTCGCAACTCGCTATGTATATTTCCATCTGGGCACAGAGATATGGATTCGCGAACTCCGGCGCACCGTCGCATGCGTGAAAAGTTTGATGTGATTTAATGTGAATTTTTGTTCGCACAGATTTTCGCAACAGCCTCGTCGTTCTATCTGCCGCTTTTTGTGATCCTGATACTCTACTGGAGGATATTTCAAACGGCGCGAAAACGCATCAGGCGACGAGCTGGCCAGCCGGCAAACCCCCCAGGTTATTGTCCACATGAATTGCCTATAATTAATCGCTAGTCAATAAAAATTGCCGTCAAATTCGGAGACAAAATTTCGAATCTGTTCATAGTATTTTTTACCCACTTGCTTTCTTTGAAACAAAAAATCGCCCAGGTACCACAAAAACGATGGGAGCGCCGCCGAGACTGATCGGCGGAAGCCACGCTGTCGGCGGGGCGTTGGCCCAGGCGCAAGCTTCCGGTGGAATAGCTGCCGCCGTGGTCGCCGTGATCGGGAGGCCGCTGCCGACGATATCAGGTGACGAAAAACAGATTTTTCTCAAAAAGTGAAAAAAAAAACCATGAATTTCCAGACAATTCCTGATTTTTAACGAATCGCTTGTATATTAGCCGATCAAACGAGGTCTACACAAACAGAAACGAGTTTTTCTCATTTGGGAAAACTCAGTCCAACCCTTCGACGTATGTATGTGCTCGTGTACGCGTTAGCCAGGGATACGAACCTGGTTTCGTATTACTTAATTACCGGGTGACAAGTGAGATTAATGGCTCCTTCGGTTCTCTATGGTAGGTATACATTAGCCGCGGTATAGCACCGGGCGACTCTTGGTTCACAGTTCTCTAAAAGCCCGTTCATGAGCAATATAAACTTGAATTAATTGCCACCAACTGGCCAATTCATGAAATATTATGTATCGTTATGCCGCGAGTCTACATGTATCTATGCTATTTACATAGGCATTATTACTTCCCTGCCTACGGCCTTAACAGTCGCTGATACCTGATCAATCTCTCCCTCATTTTTCCGTACATCGTACGTCAAAAAATCTATCTTCTTTCCTTTCGGAAGCAATGTCACGATTATAGACGGATCCCCGATGCAGGCTCCATTCACAGCATTATGTTAGACAAAACTTTGTCCATAAATTTCACATTTTTGTCCGAACGAAAGACATATAAATTTATTGTTCGGAAGATCGAGGGAATTCTAGTTGTGCATTGCTGCAGTATATAGACAAAATAATGTTCAGACAAAGACAAAAATTTTCTCAAACCCCTGGTCCATGAAATTCATAGTCTATAATTATGTATATGATTTGTAATCTCTGAATGACGTTTTCTGTAAAAATATTCGATTTTTGGAATTGATTTCCATCTTTCTGTTTTTTCGTCGATTATATTCTCCAACGATTCACATCTCAACCCGTCGATTTCCTCAGAACGGGCAATCGTCTTATCAGGAAGAAAATGGAAACTGAAGATCGAGTGAAGTGGATTTTCAAAATAATGTGAAACATAAATCTACGATAAACAATGAAAACATGAATTCTGGATACAGATGTATAGGCAGGTAATATACTTCGTCGGAAGTAGATTGTCTTCACCGCGACTAGAAATTCATAGGGTTATAAAATTTGTAGGCGATCATCAATTATGTATTGGGTAATGCAGTACTGAGGCAGAGTAATATACAGCTGCTAGGCGTATTCGCAGGTTACGGTGGTTATATGTGTGTGCCAAAATATCAAGCTAGCAATATAACATTTATGGACGAAGGGTCTTTGCTACTGTTCAACGTTCGAAACAGTTCATACTCCGTCGCCCGCCATATTGGGCTGCAATTAATTTCACATGTCGTTAACATCCATGGCTATTATATTGTGTGTACATATACTCGTAGTTATTTCATCGCGCATATATATTCGCAGTAGGTATGTACTGAAAATTGCTATTCGGAATTTGGTCCGGTAGTAGTTACTGCTCGAAGAAAAGGCGGGAACGGTTTTCTGCTACGATTTTCGTTCGAAGCAGAGAATTTATTTTCATTTTTAAAGATGGATTCCACTGAAACGTGAACTTCTATGGCAAAAATGTCCCCCCAAAACGCCGAAACTCTTATTCGACGTATCAATTTGTGCAATGTTCGGTATACGAGATATCCACTAGTAACACTTCGGATGCCCCACGCTGGATTTCTGGTATAACAACTGTTCTGCCTATTGCCGGAGCTCCAAAAATCGTAGGAAAACAAACTTCAGTCGACAGTGGGAAAGGTATCATCATTCGGTAGGAATGATTCCGGCGCATATACGAGTTTGAAGATTTTTGGAAAACGTGAATTTCGTATTACCGCGCGGGATCGAGATTCGTGACAATTGACTCGTTTCGTCAGTCAGTTTTTATTTTCACGAGCTTCGATTTTTCATGCCATTTTTTTCCAAAATTCGGGTCTTCCCTCGACAATTTGGTCCTCGAAAAATGCGGAGAACGAAATTGTGCATCCTGCAGGATAATCGCAAACCGTCAGGTTCATCTCTGTCTTTCATACGAATTTGTACTTTATTCATTCATTTTTTCTTTCCGCGTTTCTTCATATATCTGACGATTGGATCTGAATGAACGAACTATTTCAGAAACGACGACGGCCTTCACGACGGTAAGCTCCACAAACACGTCGCCGGAAAAAACTTCTTACCACAACGGGCTGGAAGCGGATCCACCAACGATGGAGACATCGCCAAGACCGCCAATATCGAGGAGAAAAAAAATAGCTGCCGATTCGAAAAGAGAACGAAAAGCGGCGAAGACTCTGGCCATTATCACGGGAGCCTTTGTCGTCTGTTGGCTACCATTTTTTGTTATTGCACTGCTACTTCCGGTCTGCCAAACCTGCTACATCAACGAATACTTACTCGACTTCTTCCTCTGGCTTGGGTGAGCTTTTTTCGTATTTTCTTTTCCCTTTTCTATTCGATTTTTGTCTTCTCTTTTCTTTTTTTCTTTTTACCGAAGACCATTCGCATATACTGTTCTACTCTATCAACTAATTCCCCCCAAGGTTGCGTAGAATTTTGTCAAACTCGTGCAAATAAATAGATAAAATTTTATTGGTACTTTTTTTTCTTTTTTTTTTCTTCCGTTCTAATTTTTTTCCAATTTCAACGCGGTTTTTCGCCCGACTTCGAACGTTTCCACGGGATTCTAGGCGATCTTGAAACTATTTGAAAAACTTCCGTTGTATCAAGTTTTTCGAAGAAAAAAAAATGAACGCACGACTTGAAATTGAAGGAATTTTGAAAATTGCCTGTTAAACGCATCAAATATAACTCTACAGTAACGTTAAATATATTGTGGTACATATTCTAACGGATTATTACAAAAAAACGAATGAAATCGAACAGAAACTTCAATCAGATAGATTACAATCTGTTTGAAAGATTTTCAATCAACCGGATGCATGCCCGGAAATTATATACACATGTATGTGTGATTCTGTATACTATATGTCACGTGATTCCTCGTCACGCTTACAGGTACTTCAACTCTACTCTTAACCCAGTGATCTACACGGTGTTCTCACCAGAATTCCGAAACGCCTTTAAGAAGCTACTGTGTAGACGACGACGAAGCGTCGCCCGGCGGATGGGCGTCCGTCATTACATGTAGGAATGGGTTTAGGGTCGGAGGTTACACTGCACAAAATCGTACTATTATTCAACGTCACAAAGATCAAAGTCCTACTGGATCTCGAGCCTGTATATTTTTTTTCACGGTTTTCCGCCCGTATTCAAATTCAAGCACATCGCATCATCTCGATAGTTTTTACTGTTCGTAACCGTCGTAATCTCACCCCTGGATACGAGAATTTGATAAGAAATGCAGGAGTTGTCCAGCACAGAGAGCATTTTGGAATTTTACATTCTTCGCCACGCGATGATCGATGACGCTTGCTTTCATTGATTCTCTCTTCTTCTTCTTCTTCTTCTTCTTCTTCTAGGGACTTAGTCGATTTTCGCTCTCGGGGTGAGATTTCGACCGCGGACACGAACGAAAATTCCGACTAATAGGGAAAAAATACTGATTTCCGATTCTCCTGCGCCGCTGCGTCTCTCACCTCGAGCAAGTGATACACCCAGCTGTACATTTGCCACTTCAGTAACATTTTCACGATGCAATATCTGAATAAAGATATACATACCTATCCCTATGTCACCGGTAAATGTATTCCAATACACGAAATATCAAGCGAGCGGTCATCGATCGCGATCGTCAATCTGATATTCACAAAAACCTTATATACGCACGTATCCTGTACAAAATTTCATTTGGATAATCTCACCCGGTATACTATGTAAATAAAAGTGATGGACCGGGGTGGAATATTGTCTACAAACATTTCGTCCGCAGTTCCGCGGGGCGTTTTTACCTCAATAATTATATTCCATGGACCTAGACGACTAATGATTATAAATGTAGCTTCCCGCCCTGAACAATTCGTATATAGGCGTCAAGTATTACCAAAGACATCGAGCCCAGGAGGCACAGGGTTTGTTGAAGTTCGAATCAAACTGGGACGCAGGAGTACAGGCATTACGGATGCACGCGTACGTGTGCACACGCGAAACGATAAATCGGAGAAACTATAGGCGTAACTATAAACTATGAAGGATGATAATAAATATACATACGTATTCCGGACTCCAAGTCCTGTGCTATTTTGAGGCGAAATACGACGATTACGTTATTAATGTTATATTGTAATATATCACTCGACTGACGATGTACAGCTATACCTGAATACCTGAATTAATATACCTGCGTACGTATCTATATCACCGATCCGCATACACGCGTGTATGCACACTCGGTAGGTATGTGTTATGGGAGTTAGAAACCCGTGAGAAGCACTTTACTTAAACGATTTATCCGGTGTTTTAGTCCTCTGAATTTCAATAAATTATTGCATACGTATGATAACATGATATACTCCAACGCACACTCATCGTGTATATGGAAACGTCGACTGTACCGCGGTATGGTAGATCGAGAAATCGCGGTGGCAGATCACATTCGATTACGTACATCCGTGAAATCAGAAGAACGCATGAAAATCGATAAAAGTTAAATCGAGTACTTCATTCTGAGCATCAGCTAGTCGCCATTCTCAATTTTCTATCCTATATATTATACCGGGAGATTCCCACGTTGTCTTAAAATCATCGCGCTCGTGTAGTGCGAGCCGAATGCCAAACCGATTATACCTGCAGCTGATTAGCGAAATGACTTTGGCGGAAAAGGAGAGAATAAAATTATCCGACTTCGAATCTTTGTCCTCTCTATATCCGTTTCAAGGTTTCTTCCATTCCAAGATTTCTATGCTTCGTATAGTTTCCAGCGATTTTCATGTAGACCAACCGGAATTCGTTGAATTTTCGCCGATTTCGGGCGATCAATTTCTATGCGTAAAATCGACTTCAATGATTAGAGGTTGATTTCATATTCTCAAGCGATTTCCACGTCGATTTCGGTGTCATTTTTCACAAAGTGCTCAACGATTTCAGCAAGTGAGTAGCCCCTCGTCTGAGAATATCTACCTCCAAGTCCCAACGTCTTTTTGTTTAATTTCAGCATCCGAATATGAATTTTACTCCAGAATCGCTGCGGCTATGTTATACAGAGTATAATGCTGAAATTATAGAATTGTCTCCTAAATAAAGTTTTCATTGTTCTTTCGCCTCCAGGCACATTGTGCTCTTCTGCTCGGCATAATACTTAATTAGCAAGTTGATTGGATAGAGATGATTCTACGCGCCTTTATTTCTCGGGAATATAATTAAACACTGTGTAATTCATATTCGAATTCTAACCTACTGCAGCTACAGATACAAATTCTTTTCTACGATTCTTATATACATACACCTACAATGAGGTGTATATCATTATTTATACGGCACGTATAACGGGGCAGGAATTACTTTCATATATAATTAGAACGAAGCTCTTAATCACGGTGCCATAGGATGCGCCATCTCGAATGTACAGAGACCACTTCGAAAACGAGAATCATAAATTTTTGCGAACGACTTGATCGATTTTGATGAAAGTTTGAGAATCGATCGAGTAGGATGGCAGTAAATGGCTAAGTATTTCAATCCTTCAAAATATCAATCGGATTTGATGAAAAATGAATGTTCCCTATGTTAGCTAGGTTAGATTGCCAGCGGCGACTCCGATGGCCTCGCAATAGGTACATACATCTTATACATCATTGATAATAATCCCTGCCTTATTTATCTACATATAGATTCCATAAATGGTATCCTATAGCTATAACCAAATCCTTAAACTTTACGGAGGGGCTGATGCGCAGGACCTATATGTATACGAAATTCAATTTCTTCTTTTTCCGCTTTTTCTGTTTCTTCATCTTCTTCTTCTGCTCTTCCTCCCGGTTGGTCATTTCCTTTTTTCTTTCTCTTCGCTTATGAACCTGGTCTGGCATTCGGAAATCTGTATGCATAATTTTCAAATGTAATTCGATAGCATAGCGAGAGAGAATCCCCTGAAAACTGTGTGAATGCATGTAAGCTACGTATACGCGATTCAAAAAACACCATATACATATATTAAATTATAAGTATGATATAGTTATTATAGAGTAGCATACCTATTGAAATTCGAAAATATATATTATACTGTATGTATACCTCATATAGATATTAAAAAAAAAATCATATTCATAAATCATAATTCTTGTCGATCTATCTAATAGATGTAAAATTGAGGAAAAAAAAAATCAAAAAATGTATGTACATATAAGTTAGAAGAAAGAGAAAAAAAAACCGGTAAGCATGACTTATACTATACCATAAAACTTATATACTTGAATAATTATAGTTTAATAATATAGTTATAACGAATTCGGACGATTAAGGACCATCAAGCGAAATTTATATAATATATAATATAGTATATAATATATCTCGGACTATAATTCATTATACTATAGAGAGGGATTGAATATTGATCCTTGTCGCGATTTGCGATCTTGCGATACAAAATGGAAACGTATACGTAAATCCTAAATTCATGATATTACTCAATTGTAGCGCGCTACTATGTAAGATTTTCATTAGCGGTCATGCCGTATCATATAATTTTGTAAATAATTAATTCATGAACGATTAGATATAATTCGGCAGCTTTCGGCGGTATATATTCTTGGCCGAAATTTGTTCACGGTGAAATTTTCCCCGATTTTGGAACTCCGCGTCGTCCGCGGTAGGGATTTGCGAAAAAAATGCAATTTTTCGCAAGATTTCGGTGTCCCGTGAGCGAATTACAGATGCGATATCATTATTCCACGTCATTTGGATATGAAATTTCGTTGGTATTGAAACTTGGATCTCTATATACAATCTATATACTTACAAACTTTCAAAAAATTACACACGTCGTTGTATGAATCGAGGATCCTGATTATCTATCACTGCAACAATTTATAGTATTCCACATAATTCGGTGTCGACGTGTAGTAGCTGCAGGGTTATGATACGTTATCGATAGTACATACGTAAATTATTACAAATCAATACATATATAGGTATAATTGTAAGAATGGTGAACTTTTCATTGTAATTATATGACAGATAGTATATAAGTAAGAATATATAACTCATACAGGTTTTTCCAATAAATATATATATACTATGAATGTGTCTATATAATTATAAAAATAATACTATACAAAAATAATGTACTATACACGTATACGTATACCTATAAATAGTACGTTCATTACTTACTGTCAGTAAATGATAATTACATTATATACTTACTATAAATGAAAACGCAGAGATCCGAATGTGTTGTATATATAATGCGAAGGACCAAAAAGAAATAGAAGAGAAGGAAAGAAAACTGCTTAATCAAATAAACCTATGTATAAATATACTACTATATACACGTACCGAACTTATGTGGTAGGAAATAATTCTATCAAGATGAATATACATAATAATAATAATTCTATAATTTCCGATAATTCCAATGTAAATAATATACTACAATATATATTATACCTACCCGCAGCTGTATAGATAAGTTATAATGAATACATATATATATATATATATATAGGTAATATTGCTGTCAATTTACATACAAAAAAAACAAATATATATATATACATAGATAATACGAATAAATATATATATATATTACATACCTATAAATATATAATTGAACACATGGACTTCCCGAATAAAAAAAAATTGAATAGAAAAAACAAAGAAAGAAATGCAAGTACGAACGAGACAGAGAACGTCACGCATCAAGCTATTCGAAAACATATTTGAAATTTCTCGAATACCTTATGTATATGTATGTGTATATATATATATATATATATATATATATATATATATATATATATATATATACATACTATATACACGTAATAATAATGGCAATAAAATATATATCATTTATTTTTATTATAATACTACCTGTATAAAATAATACATTATAAATGCATACATGAATAATATACCTACACAGAACATCACACGCATATATATATGCTATGTATACGTATAATATGTATATACGTCGATAATATACCTGCTGCAACATCAATGGATCGTGGGTGTACCTGGATCTTGTTGAAAGAAAACTGGAAGAACAGACGAAAATAAAAAGAACTCGCAATCTGTAGTGTGTATGCATATACCTTAGATATGCCTATATATATATACAATTCGTGTGTCTCAAATTTTCTCATGATATGTGAACTTAACATTTTTCAAAGATATGGTAGATAATATACACATCATCGAATGCGATAATGCGATCAATGACTTATCATTAGGTGTGTATGCATAGGGACATACAGACAAATTAGTAAAAATTTGAATAAATGGAACAAAAAATAGTAATCTATTCGCACATAGACGCCGATCGCCCGCAATATATTATAGGTAATGCATATTACAAACCTATACAAAATCCAGATATATGTATATATACATATCTGTGCGAACAAACGAACAAATCCCCCGTGAAATTATCACAGTTTTTCATTTATTCTTCTCGGTTTTATAAATACATATATACTTGAATATATATATATGTATGATACACATAAATGTGACTATAAATGTTCAATATAGGTATATTATACTATATCCAAAGATTCTATACAGATACGTGTTATATATACTTAATATAATGTTGAATGATGAATAGCCATATGATTACTGTTATACCCATAGGCGGTTATATTATTACCAGACGATATACTAAATATACTGTACAATAGTATAACGGATATTCGAAAAATTAAAAGAGAGCTGAAAATAACGAGAATAACATTAATGATAATGATAATGATAATGATAATGATAATGATAATAATGATAATAATAATAATACTGTGAGGTACAATCACTTACAATCATGCTGATCGCGATTCGAGTTCATAACCTCATGTACGACATTGGGAGGAAAAATAGTGGACAAACATTGAACTGACAAGAAAGATAAAGGATATACGATTTTCAATTCCAAATGATTACCGCAAATTGAATGGTATATAGACGTACACATCTACTACAAATAAGGTGTTTGTGAACTGAGCACTTTTCCGGGGGGAGAGATGATTGGGAGAGTCTAGCTTGGCACCCTGCCGTTGGAAGCAGCGTTCTCCGTCGCGTCGTCTGTAAGATACAGGCCATTTAAAAAGTTTCGCCAGCGCCTGCATTTAGGCAGCCGATTACACAGAGGCGGGCAGTGGGCCGCCACAACACTTTTTCAGTTCAAGAACCACGGAGGCCTGTGTTAACCATAACTCTTTGATATGCTATTCTCGTCCATCAGTGTCGTAGTACATTTTGGAGATACCAGCTGCGCTAGTGCTTCTTATTGCGGTTCAAAATACCTCGATTTTCGATCACTCTTTCAATGAGCTGTAGTATCTCACAGACCCCGCAACGGAGACCGATATTTCCAACGGCGGCGCAGCAAGCTAGACCCCCCCCCCCCCCCCCCCCGCCAAACACTTGGCTCGTGGGCACCCGGTATATGTGTATATCTATAACATATTATATGGCAGATCCAATACGCTTATTGTAGAACTGTGTTACTAGAATCGAAAATATATTTAAAAACATTGATATTAACGAATAATATTATAAAAAAAGTAATTTAATCTACATACTATAATTAATTATATTATTACTGATTGTGTCTATATGTATGTACGTACTATATACATTATATATGCATCCATGCATGAATATACGTAATACATAATACATTGGAGTAACGAATTCTGGCTCGCATAGTATACCTATATATGTATGTATAACCATATATACATATATATGTATATATAACCATATATACATATATATACTTGTATTATGTACATGGATGATAATAAATTAGAAATAAAGAAAAACAAAATAACAAATTATTCATCATTATCGACCAAGAGAATCTATATTGAACCTATATGTATATACCTATATGTATGTGATAATAATTTTGTACAACGTAAAGGAGAAAAAGAGAAATGGAAACGCCAAATTTTTGTTGACAATTAACGAAAAATTGAGCTTAGAGATCAGGCGCATAGATTTTGTCTCTATGATCGATTGTCGGATCGTTATTGAGCTACTTGCCGCCTCCGTTGCAAAATTATACCGGTACACTGATGATTATATATACGTATCATGCGAACGTACTATATTATGTGCATTATTATAATTACCTATCACGATTCAAGTATGAAAATAATTTCCACACATACCTGTATATCCATGTATAACAGGATTATAATGTATTATAATCTTTGACAAACACGTGTATGCATTTCGTATAAAAGTAAATGCGGGAATATTACAATGAATATATACCATCCCTACGTAATGACTGAATGATAATTTATATAAAAGCGTTATAAGTATTACCGGACGTGAGAATTTGGTTTATATTATTATATTTAAGGACGTAGGCTACGTTAGGATTAGATATGAATTTAAAATCTATGACTGTGTATCGAAAAAAGAATATTCAAGGACCTAATATCATATAATGTAATATAATATGTTATAGATCCTATTAGAGTTATCATCGCACATACCTATGAGGTGCTATTGCAGACCGATTCGCCTCCATCGTTACTCAATGTTGGAATCATTATCATCACTTGGGAAACGCGATTCGTCGCTACTCCTACACCACGCAACCGATCTGAATGAAACTTGGCCGATGGGATGCAGTGTTCTGGCAGAATTCCGCTGAGTATTCCGTCTTTATTGGTTGGTGGAGAGTTCCGTCAGAAATTCAAATTTGTCCAACCTTAACCTAACCTAACAATTAGAAATTCTAGAAGAACGTTGAACTTTCTCAAAACTTTAGCGAGGCTGAATACTCGGCCACTTTTTGCCAAAATACTGCATCCAATTCACAAAGTTTCATCCTGATCGGTCGTGTGGTGTAGGAGTGGCCGCGAATCGCGATTCCGAAGTGATGACAATGCCTTCGCCGATGAGCGCGAATGGGAGCAAATGGGTCTTTTCCACTGGCACCATAAGATGCATATTATATACGTAATATTAAAGTTGACATCAATCTGCGATAATTTATTATTCAGACTGCAGCATTTGGAATTGAAAATTGTACCTCAAACATAGGTACAGGTACCTACACTATAAATCGATGTAACGTATAGGTAAAATCGTGTTCGAGAAATATCCTGTCGACATATAGTATCATTGAGAATTTGATTTAACGATCATGATTTGTATGATTGATTTTTTTTCCGTTTGTGTTACTTTCTTTTCCCTTTCTATTTTATTTTGTACAGCAAATCAATTATAATCTTCGGATTGATTGAAAATCAATCAACGAGGTTTGAATATCACTCTGTGTAACTGAGCCCCGAAAAACACCGAGTGTAATTCGAACAAATTGTTTTTTTCCGTGTGGATTGTTTCCACTGTATGTGTAGACCCTTCATCCTCTCAAGTCTGGTTCTTCTTTTTCTTGTTCTCTTTCTCTTTGACGCAGTTTACATAAAAATCCTGTGTAAGAAAAATCGATGAAATAAAACGCCTCTCCGATATCACAACGTATATATATATATATACGTATACATATATAGCTATACCTGTCTTCAGAAATTTATTCTCCCTTATCCCAGAATTTTTTACATTACTTTAATATAATTTATATACTGCCGAGACGGAAGAGAATTTCGGCAGTAGATAATGTAAATTGTAGGTCGTCATGAAAAGTCTTTTAGAATGAGACGAAACATCGGTGGATAAGAAATTATCAACTCAAAGTCCAACTGAATTTTCTCAACTTGGTGGATAGCTATCAGTTAAATATTGAATCATGTATGCACTGTTGCGCGAAGAACGTTAGTTTCAACATGAAACATTGATGTCAAGTGTCAATGGAAAATATGATGTCAAAAACTGAACACAGAGGTTACATTTCGTTTTCGCAATAATTACGCTCACCGAGATTTGTTTCGACGTTGGAATAATCTATATATGCACCCGAGTAACAATGTTCCATCGGGCACCAACAATTTGCTGCGGAGTCTTTCCTACACATCACGTGAATTTTGAACATGAGAATGATTCTCAATTTGACGAATACCAACACAGCAAAATGACATCAAATTTGACATTTAACTCGTATGTCTGCTTGATCAAAGTTCCTCCGTGTTAACGTTTTGGAATTCATAGTAAATTTGAAACTTAACATTTCTCATGGACTCAACATAGATATAGGCGACGTCAAAGCAACACAAAAAATCGGTTGATTTCCACCTAATAATCTTAAAATGCGGGAAATTCGTCATCTACACAAATTGTTGTGATACAAGGACGTCAAATCATTTATACCACGATTTAGCTTGTAGAAACAGACGAGGCTTATACCTAGGTATCGGGGACTGAGGATGAAGATGAGGAGGCAATATCCTGTGGCCAAAGTTTGCTCTGGCTAAACTAGAGTTGCGGGTGGACTGCTATTTAGGTCAGGAATCTCATTGCTTTGAACTCCTACGGAAGATGTTTTGAAGGTGCACAATATTCTATCTGGTCGTTTATTCTTGTAAATGAAACGAATCTTCACACAGCGGCCGTGCCACACTTATCCATATATTTCGAAAGCTTTCGAAAACCGCAACCAAAATCGTGTCGTGGATTTGCGCAACAAACGGCGATGAAAAGTTGACACGCGCATAAATTAGCGTGTGTTATACATTGAATTGTTCTTTTTCCAACTCAACGGGGTATGTTTTATATTTTTCGGTACACGATATCCAATGTCTAGTAGGTATGTACATATACCTGAGAATTCCTGAGGCTTTTCTTGCCGACGTGTCGGACCTTCGCATGCATGTGTTATTTACGTCATCGGTCATTGGAACGTGCGGCTCATCGAAGGTGGGGATGGATGGACTATCGAGAGACGAATGACGGGGTTTGTACCCCTTGGGATACGTGCGTACGAGCTCAGCCGCATCACATACGCGTTGAGTGAATATAATACGGCTAACCATTTTCAAACAGGAAATTCGAGAAGCTGATTGTTACGCGGTGGCCCCAATTCAATCCGCTTCCTATTATCCGTCGATACCTGATGTAATAATACACGAGGAACAGCTCTACCGATGACAGATATACATGGCAATGGATCCGTTGCAAGGAAGCAATGAACAAGATCATTCACTTGGAGACATTCGATTGGGCGATGTTTCTCGCGTAAAATTCTTCCACTTTATTGCATGACTGACCAGCTGGGGATTAAATTCGCCATGAATTTGGGGCCGGAAATCAAACGCTCGGCGAAATGAAGCGGAGAATTACTTCACCTTCAATCAACGTCATTGATTGTTCAATAGCTTTTCGGAATTAGGTATACAATTTTGTTCTTCCTGCAATCCTCGGGTACATAATCTGATTCTTCGCACTCCGATTGTACGCATGTATACCCCGTTGAGATTTGATTAGGATTGAAATTTACCGGTTTCCTGCGAGGTCGAAGATTAAAAAATACCAGAGTTTCAGCTCCAGTTTCAGTGTCCTCGCACCGTTGATTTCAGGCGTCGTGATTTCCGTCGGGGGTGGGTTCGATGGGATCCAGCCAATCGGATTCCCTCCTGGTGCTGTAGACGCGGATTTATACCCTTTGCCTAAATCGAACGGAAAAAGATCCGCGGAGCCAAAGCTCAGCCGTCACCGTTAACTGCCTGAAATATGCGTACCTAGCACAGAACTTAATGTGTAGAGACGATTCTATCTCATGCTCATACAGTACGATGCGACAACGCAGATCGTAGGTGCGATTCCTCTCGATTATTGGAACGGGATCTTATCTCATTGGCGGATCCATACTCACGACAGAGACACCTGAAACTAGGCGAAAACAACGACGAGTGTGCGAATAGTACCCATCTGTACAAACACGCGCGAGAGAAGACGAGATGTATGTTTATCCGACGCAAAGTTCGTGTGCCGTCGTTCCATCCCCCAGACTTTCGGTGTTTTGCCACTTTCGACGTCAGGAATACTCGGCGGAGACCTCGCGCTTCGAGGCGACAACCTTCGTTCGGTCAACTTGCGGGGAATAGACATATCACTGTCCCTGTACCGTTTTCCCAATTTTCATTTTCATATAAAATTTTCAACAGCTGCTCGTATCTGCGTGTCGGTTTGTTATGGGGATGAAAATTGCGCAAATCCAATTCATTTGTACGGGAATTGTGGTAGATACTCGGAGCTTTTTACTGTGCGGCAGAATTCCTCAGTTTCTCTTCCAGACTCGAAATCAACCGTGTAAAATACCCGTCGAGGGTTGCAGCCTCTTTTCACTCCAAAAGGTTTTCAGCGAAATCCCTATCTAGTCGGATTCCGAGACCCAGCCATTGGGAATTTTGATATTCTAGTTTCAGATTTGGATTCAGCGTCGGCCATCGAGATACTCGAAGAAGAGTTCCAGAGAAATCTGAGTAGAAGGAATGGGTTCACTCTCCTTATTTCGAGGGCTTCGAATAGCTGGATCGTGGCACACAGCGACGGTCTCTTCCCGGTTTCCATGAGTCTGATCGTAATCTAGATTCATCTATTCGATTAGTACGTACGTATACATTTCTTTCCAACACGATCCTCCGTACCAGCGATAGAAATTAACGGCGGGTAACAGGCGGGCGTAATATTCCCACGAGCTAGGACATTGCGCCGCGTCGCTTTGCTCCCCTTTGGTGCGGAATAACTTCTATTAGTTTCGAGATTCCACGAGAGCGTATCGTATAATAGCGTAGCCTTTGGCCACGACGCGACAGTGGAGCTCGAGCCAGAAGTTATATAACTGGATCTAAAACTCGTTGAAGCCGCTGCATGTAATTCATATAGGTACGGTCCATGCATCTGTGCCGTGAGTTACTGTATGTATCCACGAGCTATTCGAATTTCATGTACCATGCAATGCATCCACAACTGCAATCGTCTCTCGCTTGTGGACCAGTAAAACTATAGTTAAACGACTAATCACATCCTGCCCCGGGCGTCCCGCACAGTGCCATCCATCGCACGAGAGTACGCTGCCTCTTCCATGGACCCTAATTTCATCCTCTGGCTACGGAGTCGAAGAAATTTGGCCGAAATTCGCATCAGCACGCTCCACTTCCGAAAAAGAGATTATCAATGCTTCACGCTTCCGCATAGCATCACAGACACAGGCGATCGATTCTAATCAATTGCATTTCTTCGAAGATTGTGAGAGGAAGTTGCATCGACGGTCCGTAACCGCGAGCTGCTGCGAAAAACGGGTATCGGGAGACAGGATCCCGCCGCGAATTAGACATGGAATAAATTCCTCGCGTTTAGCATGCCCAGTTTGCTCGAGTAAAGTCGTTCGAGTGAGGTAAGGTATTGTAATGTAATGCCGAACGATCCTGTGCCCGCCTCTGCCCGGAATTGCTATCCATGAATGTGAAGGAGGCAAGAAACCCCCGGTAGCTAATCGTGCGCTGTAAGGAAAACCGGTCGCAATTAGGAGACCGGCCGTGGAAATTAAGAAAACCGAGACAAGGTTGGGCGGAGAAGAAAACAAGTTGGTTAACTTAACTTAACTTAACTTAACTTCATTTCATTTTTCTCATTTCGTCTCATTCCTTTCGGAGAGGCAATTAGCCGTGGAATCGTATAAGATTGCAGAATCGTATCGGTCTCTGTGTCCACGTGAACGGGCGTTGAAAGAATGCTAATTGTATGTATTCGCATGACACAACGCGCTAATGAAGGTTGCGTTTGAAATTGATTTGCCAACCGTCTCTGCGCAATCAGCATTCGTCTTCCTTTTTTACTCGATGTATTCCCCGCCCCGGCCAGGCACGGATTCGCGTTCTTCCAATTTTTCATTCCGTCCTCATTGAATTTTAATCAAACCACTCGATCCCCGGTACAATCAGGCAAAACGCATCGGACCGACTGATCGAGTTTCCTATATCGTAGAAACTCAATTCTACTTCCATTTATGAAAACGAAGGATATCCCGTATCGGCCGTATTGTTGGTCCGCGTTCTATATACACACGCTCTCAGGCGAATTGCTGTGAAATCTAACGACCCCAACGCGTCGTTATACCAATTCCGTTAATGGCTATATATTTTTATCGCTATATCTGTCCCGCAGAATCGAAACGATCTTTACACGCTAGGTGGAGGTATATTAGGTATTCCATTTGATTTGGCACACAGTTCTCCGGGAGAAGGTAATCGGAACATTTTCCAAAAATGGAATGCGAGAAAGCCGCGGGTTTGTCATAAAAGTAATTAGTTCAGTGTTTCTTCGTTTCGTCGACGGCTGTTGTAGGAACTGTACACGTCTAATGAACTTCGCTTCTGGAGTACGACGACGCGGACTCTGCAGAAGAGAAGGTGAAGGTGAAGGTGATTGTGATCTTCGTCGGTTCGATAGTTCTGCACAATTTCGTTAAAACTTAGCCTGAATTTTTTCCATACCAACCTACCCGGCTAAAACAATCTGATTGATCCGATCTCGGCCCTCATTCTCTTTTGTCAAGCACACCATTCTATTCCGTGTCGAGAAGATTAACGTACAAAGTTTCCGCTGATCCCTACAGACGCGTTTTCTACGCGTATAATACTTTATACTTTCACCTCAAGGTTCGGGCTAGGGTTAGGTTTAGGTTTAGGTTTGGGTTCAGGGTTTAACTCTCTTTTTTCACTGACATAAAACTCTTCCTCGCCACCGTATTCTTTCCTCCTTTCTTCATTTCTTTGGTTTTTCTTTTTTCGACTCTCTTTTACTTTCCGCACAATTTCACAGCTATTCTCTGTTAACAGTTGTGACAGCCGGGGCTACCGGGACTGTTTTTGTCCTTAACGCTACCTGCAGAACAAAGGTACCGCACACAACAAACCCTGACATTCACGGGGAGAGTATTTCATCGTCAAACTCGCGATCAAGTAATTAATTACATCGTGCGGCTACCGCCCGATGTTATATCGGTATAACAATGATCACTGTTTTCATTTTGATAATTGGAGAATCGATCCTCCCATCGAATCTCTCGTCTCACAAATTTGAGACTTCGGTTGAAAATCTGGGCCGCCCGTCTGCCTTATGAATAGAATGTCGATGCATGTATATACGTACATACATACGTATTATACACATAAAAGTTAAAGTTCTCAAATTCAACAAAAGCACAAAAAGAAAAAATTGGTTGCTTCATCGTCTGGAGAATGTTGGCAAAAAAACGGAAAACTAAACGGATGAACGGGGGGCTGCCCCCTTGATTGATCGCAGTTTCAAAGTGCAGTAGGATATATTATCGTAAAACCCTCCGTCAGGCGAGTTGATATTCTCCGCGAGCGGACCTCCCGCGGGATATAGTCATAGTACAACTTTGTGGAACACAAATTTCGCCAATTTTCTTTCTCGACGAAGCGGAAGCTAGCTCAAAAATGCAATTTACCGAACGATTATCACGGCCATTAGGCGAAATCGCGGTAGATTAGGGAGCAAATCTTGCAGCAGATATACCATAAAATGTACTATATGTAAATCTAGGCGTACCCAACAGCCACGGGGATCCAGGTATGTAGAAATTTAACCACTATTATATGTATATCCACTCCATATCCTACATTGTACATTAACCGCGCCTATCAACTATAGTCGAGGGGTTCGAGATGTAGCTATGAATTAGGGGCATGAACCCCTAGCTGCTTCCATCCGGAACTGCTGCCCTGGTCGACATAAGGCGAAGATCATATAACTTTCTCGATTAACGTTCAACCATTGTGTGCTATGTGTTACATCACATATTCCTTGAACCGCGGGATGAAGATCCGCTCACACGGAGCGGAGGAGAACGTTGTTGTTGGAATCTCGTCCGAACAACAAATTGTACAGAGAATCGTGTATTCGTAACGACGGAAACGCCGCGCCGGTGGAAAAGACTTGACCTTTTTGTCGAGATTGAATTGAACGTTTGAATTGCTGTAATACGAATTGCTGTGCGCTCAACAAAGTCAATGTGTATAGGTACCGCGGCCAGCGCTAGCGTATGTAATTCGTACATCTGCGAATAGTGAAATGTGAAATAGTCGGACTAACGTGCAGCGAAAAATAAACCGCGATATTTTGCTCAGCGAATAGACGCGGAAGCAGTCGCGTCGGTTCTACATTTCGCGAAATTCATAGTTCAGGTCGCAAACTATATCTGCAGTGTTGGAAACAGTAAACTACAATTAAGATGTAACTTGGACATCGGTGAAATGCTATCCATGTGCTTCTAGCTCTTCGTTTTTGACTTCGATACTCCGGCACTAGCAGCTGCAATATTTCGTTGAGGGACTGAAAAAATCCTGTGAAGATCGTATTTCATGAACTTGCAATCTGACTCGCCCATTCTTCAGAGTAGCAATGAAGCCTTCGAACCAGTAATTCTTTTGCGCGTCTTCTGCCGGTAAGACAGAGGAGGAGAGTACTAAGAGGCAAAGAAAAGAAAATAGAATGGAAGGAAAAGCAAGCTTAGGAAACTAACGAGTGGTGTTAAAGTACAGAAATTGCAACCCCCGTATGCCAGCTAGCGGAGACAGTCTAGAGTCGCGAGAGTCCAGACCCTTATATATCCGTAAAAATACTACGTACGTCTCGTAGAAAAGACGTGGGTATCAGGATTCCTGGTCGTACGTTTCGTGTCTGGAGTTCGGGGGTTGAAAGTGAACTTGGCTAATTTGTGGAGGCGGAATTGTTTCACGTGTAGCATAGGTATAAGATACCCATTTACGGGGGCGGGGCGGGGTTTGAAACGTCGCGTAAAAAGCTGAGCACTAACTCTGGAACGAATACAACCCTCCGTTGAATTGTCTCGGCGTCTAATACAACGGGAAACTTCCGCTCGAATCGAGGACGGTGCCTCAAGGTTTCAATTAATACTTTCCACGTTAATTCAGTTTGCTCCCTTTTGTTTTATACGTTCCAACCGAGTCGAGGAGCGTGTCGAATTGATTTTATTTTCAAGTTTCGCATCGTCTATATATATGTGACTTCGGAAAGTAGCATTGTGATCTATCGGGACGATCTTTAATTCGAACGATCGACTCACAAGCTTCCTCTTACCTTGCCTTCTCCTTCTGAACCGTCGAAGATCTACGAGACTACTGCGGATAAAATACTCGATGGTAACAATAATCGTTCTTCGAGTCCTCTGCGTCCCTCAAGACGAACTAAGCACTGCGTATAAATACTTTGAAGATAATTAACGATGATTGACGACTGGTTAGCTCACTTCCCGAACAATTGCAAGTGTTTTTCTCTCCCTGAAGTTGTTTTTCGTTCGTACCTACTTTTCCCTCGCGGGGTATTAGGGCGCGCCTGCAGGTCTTCAGTTTGAACGTGAGAAGGTCTTAGCTTGGGGGATGAAGAAGCATCGTGACGTTCAAATTTTATTTTCCGCGTCTATGCACAAGCTCGGGAGATCATTGAAAAATGAAGCGGGAACTCGATTTATGAAAGGAGTATTGAATCGTTCCGCGAGAAAAATATCGAGAGTCAGTCGACGTTGTCATTCTGGATTCAATAATTCAATAATTGGCACTTTTCGGGTTCAGAAGGTTCCTCGAAACTGAAATAGAAACGAAAAAAAAAAGTAGTTTGGTCTGATTGAGTAACAAAAAACTAGCGGACAAACAACGAACGAAACTTTTCAAAGTCAAAAATTTTATGCCGAACTAGGGGACGGGTGACGAAGAGAGAAAGAGGGGAAGAGAGGAAGAGAAAGTGACCCTGTGACCTGCAGAACAGGTTCCCGAATTTGACACATTAGGAGACACGTAAATCCTCTCAAATAATGATATAACGGTTACCTGGAGACGGCCGAATCCAGGATTCCGGATGATTCGAGTCAACAATAGAATTAATTAATAACGGAGTGTATACCCAATCTGCTCGGAACTCGGAAATAATTTCTTTTCTCATTTTATACAGCTTTGGGCAGCAGAGAGAAATTTTCATCGTGTATTTTACCGAAGCCCGGAAGGGTTTCTGGTGACAGGCAAAGTTAATTCACCAGAGTTAGACAGACTCGGGGACGAAATACACCGTCAGACAGCAGCGAATTTCATTGTATAGGTCCATCAAGAACTGCGGGTGTCCGGATTAAACTGAATCCAATTTAGTCTGCACGATCTACGTACATTAGGGTGTTTCGAAATTGAAAAGAGGTTCGATTTTCCAACCGGCCACACCTGAAACAGTTCATTCAGATGGAAAAGAAGATTTTGTCGAAATATGAGCATTTTAGGTTTGAGTGGAAGATCGGGCTGATTCGATTTATCATTTTTTTCATTTTCATCGAATTTAAGACGGATAATTACCGGAAAACATTTTTCTTCTTCGTCACAGTCGTCAGAATGTCAGATTGCGTCATGAAAAAGATAATTTTTGAATTTTATCAGTTTAATTCATGTTTGAATTGGGTCCCAAACGAATTTTCACTCTATTATTTAACTATTTTTCAAAACTATCAGTCATAATGAGTGAACAAACCGTTTGCTATATGGGTCCCACCTGAAAAATTGAATAAAATCTCGGATAAATTCCTGTTAAAAAATTTATCTACTCACAATTATCCACCATAAAATTGATGAAAATGAAAAAAATGGAAAATCAAATGAGCCCGATCTTTCACTCAACCGAAAATGCTCATCTTTTGGAAAAATCTTTTTTTCCATCTAAACTGATTGTTTCAGTTGCGGGCCGATGGAAACTGATTTTTTTTTCATTTCGAACACTCTGACGTACATACATACATTACAGTATCGATATTTTATCGTGGAATGACCAGCTACGACGAGGATAGATAGGCATCTGCAAAATTCTTTCAACATTGTGCCAATTGGCAAATGATTACACGGCTCAACTCGAACGCCATTATTTGCGAAATGTCTCCGTTCTACACGTTTGAAATTCATTCGTGCTCAGGAATTTTTGTACCTATCCCCGAATCTTGGTTTTCGAGCTCAAAAATTCCGGCATAGTCGATTATTCGGCAAATGAAAAGTTGCTAAAAATTCAGTGGACAACGGCAAAGATTTTCTGAGCAATTAGTTTTTTTCAGCCATTTGCAATTCCTCTTTTTGCACCGAATGGAATAAGGATCAATCGTGGTTCTCGGATCTCGATGATCACGTCGTCCGTGGACTCACAATCAGTCCAAATCGGTGTGAGATCGTGTGGGATAGTCTGCTAGACGCGACAGTGTCCATTGAGACTGCAGGGAAAGTATAAAACCGGTAATTGAACACAGACTGGACTTTACTTTTAGAGAATGCCGCCGAAGCTCGTTGTACAAACGGTCTGCAGATTTTGGGTTGGCACATTGCCGTCTCGCCCAGAATAATAAACGAATTTCAGGAGTGTCGGGTCCGTACGAGCGAAATTATAATCAAATTTATTCTCAAACCCAAGAATTTGAAGATATACCCACGTCCGCGGATAAACACGTCTAATGACGAATGAGCGTTATCATAATTTTCCAGACTTTTGAGAAAAAGCGAACAAGGGGCTCATTTTTGTCGTTCAGATGAAAATTTTTAGATTCGATGATAGGTAAAATGATTTGGAGAAGAGTGCTCGCACCCTGCGTTGTTGGCCCTGTGATATTACAAAGCTTCGAAGAGCTTGGAAAAGTGATTCCGAAAGAGATTTCGAGTTACGGATATTTAACCGTTTGTCTGCATGCTCAATCATTGCAGAGCATTGATTCTCAAGGATTCGATTGATACGCCGCTTGATTACGAATGAAAGAGGAATAAACGGTTCGTAATTATTAAGCAAATCCAACATCATGAGACGCTGGGGGTTGAGAATTTATTCCACTCCCAACAAACACACATACATCTATATTAAGTTGTATTGAAATCTCACAGAGTTAATGTCCCACACTTTATCAACCGTTGAGTGTGTCCTCTTGCAATAAAGGACACGACGCGTTTGTATCCAAGGAGAGGGTGGATTTAAAAATGACTTTACATTTGGAGATAAAAACGAGAGGATATTCAACCAAGACGCCTTGTTCAGACGCAGCATTTTCTTACTTCTTCTACTTTTTCCTCTTTCTTCTTCCTCTTTGTCTTCTTCGCCTTCGTCTTCTTGCGAGGACAAGCCTCGTTAATTCTCGAAAACTCATGCTTCCAGGTCATAAATTAAACACGAAGTAGAACATTGTCTGTACTGTACCGCTATCGGCGCTTTCAATACACCGCGCTCAAGGTATACTCAATCTACAGGAAAAAAAAATATATATCTTTCTTTCTATAACACGCCGAATAAATCAGGCAATTATGAATCCGAGGTCTATACATATACCTGTGTTAACCTTCATCTGATAATTTACAATTCAGGGGTTTCTTTCCTCTTTTTGCCTATAATTTTGACTCAAAAGAAGAAATCGGTATCGATTTTCACCTAAAATGAACCGAAGGCGGAACGAAGGGGTTGAAGGGAGAATGGATATCGAGTTCTCAGTTATAGAGCGACATCCGACACGAGAGAGGACAGTTATAGCAACTTTTTCTCTCTTTTTGTTTCCTCGTCCCGTAGAAGAATCTCTGATTGAATTTCAAAAACTGTTAGCAAAATTTAACGACTCATTTTACTGTGTTTTATATCGTGCATACCAACACGTACACGTACACGTACGTGTGAGTATTGATATTGCTCCGCCGGATAAACTTCCCTTGGGTATGCCAATTCTGTTTACGAGATTATTTCCATGTACCTGACAATAAAATTCAACATTCAGACCGAGCGAACCTGCAGTGAAGTACCAGCTGCAACTCATTGCTCCGTAGTTCGTACGTGCGTATAAAATACATAAATGGAAACAGAAAAGAGCACGTCGAAGTATACGTACTATGATAATGTTGAAAAACGACTACAAAGTTCAATGTTTTTTATGTTATCCGAGAAAATAGGTCGGAGGTATACTCGTAAGGTGGGAAGTATGGAGGTATATTCGTGCGGTGTGAACATGCACCTAGACAGCTTCAAAAATCCGCCAGATCAAGTCGATAGGGCGAGTTGGTTCGATGGGCGACTTACGCTCCGATACACGTATCAATTCTATTCCCTTCCACCACCCCGATTCATTCCATTTGCAGAAATTTATTCAACGAGCCCCCACGTTGCGTCGTTTTCAGAAAATCATAAACAGACAAGAAGACATTGATGGTTGATACGATATTTATTATAAATATTAACGAATTCTCTTTACAATGGAGGGGGGGTGGGGGGGGGGGGGGGGGGGGGGGGGGGGGTCCACTTCGGGTAGAGTTAAAATCGTGGCGCTCCGAGCCAATAAAATCACAGTTGACTTTTGAACGATGAAATTGCTCTCCGAAGAATTTTGAGAAGTCGCAAGTTCTCGTGTGGTACTTTGTCAGGGGATGGCCGGGATCCGCGAGACCCACAATGGGGGACATCAATATATTGCTCGACTACAAGCCACTTGAGGTGCTATTGAAGTCGCATGAAACCCACCCAGTCGAATGCATTGTGACCCATTGTCGAACGCTGTGAGTCTTTAACGGGAATTTGGAGTCCCTGCTGGCAATCTAACCTAGCTAACATAGGAAATATTTATTTCCAATGAGATTTGGTCGATCTTTTGAAAAAGTGAACCATTTGGCCACTTTCTGCTATCATACTCAACGAATTCTCGAAGTTTCATCGGAATCGACCCTAGTCGTTTGTAAAAATTTACGATTCTCGTTTTCGGAACGATTTCTGTACATTCAATATACGGCGAGTCCAAAGTCTCCTTGATAGCACCTCAACTAGTTTGAGACTCCTTAGGACAGCACGACTTCGCCATGCCGGAGGCTGACCAAGCGGTAGGGATGACTGGACAGAGCCCGGCCACTTCCGGTTTATAATTTCCGCAGGAGAATTGTGGATTCGGAACTCTATAATTTCCATTTAGAAACTTTTGTTTAGCTCGTGTACTCTTGCTGGCAATGAGTATGCTATAAACTGCTTAAACCTACTCTAGAATCACGTATGTAAACACAAGGAGCTGAGGAGCTGTTCCCAGCTGAGAGATAAAGCGGTTTACGATGTCATCTACAGAGCCATATATTCCAGATAATCACATATGTAACAAAACTGAGATTGCTCGAAGTGTAATGACAGGGTTACATGGCAGCTAGTGCGTAGAAAGCTGAAAGCTCTGAGGGACGTTATTCTATCACGCAATTTCATGTATAACCGCAATTCTGGTCTTCCTACGCTAGAATAGTAATATTGCTTTTTCCCGCCATGCTAGAGAGTGTACAAGTATACGAAGAGGCGTAGTGTGTCACGTCAAGTGACAAGTTCACACGATATGTATACAGTCCCTATATATTATTCCCTCATAGGTGTACACTCTTCCGCCTCCTTCGCGGTTTTAAAGTAACCACTTGAGCAGATGCAAGTTGAATAATCCTCTATATACATAAGTATAGGCATATACTGCATTTAGGGTACATTCTAGATGAGGGGACACACATGAGACAGAGGATTTTATTATATCAGATGCAGTGCCGTCTTTGTGGGCCGCGGGGCCCCGTGGTAGTATTCTGTTACACTCATAGGTAATGAAAACACAAATTTGCGGTTGGAATAGCCGCATTCCACTTACATATTTTCAAAATAGTTCAAAAATTACATTTTCGGTCGAAGAGAATGAATTTTTTCGCTCAAAGCTGGGCCCCCCCGAGAGCCGGGACCCGGGCCCCGTGCCTAAAGACGATACTGATCAGATGAAGATGGTTTTGGGGACTTTCTGCCAAGTCAGATCGTCCGATAGACCAATTTTTTCTCCCGTTCGTGTTGAGAAGCTGGCACAGAACTATTCATGAATTAAAAACGAGGGATTTCCGATGTCGAATTTGAAAAATAAATGACAACCGCGTGACTCTGAGGCCTTCTCAGTGGTCGTAATTGGCATCGATCCAACCCTTCGTACTTTGGTCCCGTACAGTGTCTGCAGGTGCTTTGTACGACGAATGCTCTCGTAAGAGCCCGTGATATTCTACGTCGCGTACATCAAATTCCATCTAGTATAGTATCGCGGTTTACGGCTGCCGGGCCACACTCCCGCACGCTTCTTTTCCGTATAGTAGGTACTTAATAGTACAGACCTACAAGACCAAAGTCTGCAATTTCTGAATCTTATACGATATTTTTTTTACCGCGGACCATTGAACATCGTTCAATTACAAAAGTAGGTGTCGTCTCCTGAGTATTTTGGAAATTTATAGCTACCGCATCGTTGTCTGCGGTGATGGACAATCATCTCTCGCGTCCGCGGGAGTGGAGAATATCGAAACTGAATCATCGTGTCCGCGTCACGGTGAATCATAAATTTATAGGTTGTAACCTCCTGTAGGTCGTATAAATGAATGATATGCTGCACATCCGTACCTATCCATATGTATATCCATATATTATAGTTTTAAGACTTTGCCGTAGTAAGTGCAGTTATCTATGTGTCCTATGATATGGTGCAATACCTATACCTGCAGAACGAAGCCTGGCGTGCGGCGATATCTGATTGTGTGCAATAAAATATGTAATTTCCGGACGGGGATGAGTTTCATTTTCAGTCGCTTTATGCGGTCCTAACAAACGACGTCTTATAAAGTAGGTGGGTGCAGCAGCAGCAGCAGCATAGGATACAAGTATGTGTGTAGTTATGATTCTAAATATTTTAACGGCCATTTTAACGGTCATGTTTTTAATTGGACAATTAACGCTAGGATAAGGTAATGATCACGACCGGTAACAATTGATAACCGCGAAAGAACCTCCATCATGAATTTTCTTGTCTAGCTCTTCAAATTTTTGTTACCGCATAATCTCAGTAATAAATTGTTTGAATTGCCGGAAATTAGTCATTCCCTTCGTAACCAGCTGCAGCTTTTCACAACTGCGCGACGTACCTATATACCGATCTCTTGAGAATTTAAATCGGTATAATTATCGAGCTCGTTAGATTATTGCCATATATAGTATAGATCAAGATATGTGAGAAAATCGGCGACTGTGAATAGCGTTGATAGGGAAACCAGAACCATTTATTGGAAGCTGATCATCGGCGCTCGTTGAATCAGATTAAAACCCGAAATTATATAGGGAATATATTCATCGTCGACTAAAATTTCTCATCTCCTGATTAAATCTCAGTGGCGCTATTATATTTATAGCAAATTCAGCTAGGAACCTTCTCGAACAATTTATTATGACATAATCTACCGCCATATTACCTCATACCACAGCACGAAAACACGAGTACTCCGATTCCCTCTCTATATAGCGGCATAAAATATCACTCGTTTCACCTGATGGGTACGTGTATTGTACGCCTGCATGAATATGTATGAGATACGTAGAATATAATAGATTCTTCCTACGGCATATTGTGCATTAATTGAAAGGTCAAACATGCGCATTGCGTGACTACGAATACATGTATTACGTGGTGGTTTGAAAAAAAAAACACAGCCAGTTTTGAAACGCGACTGAAATTTAACCGCGTCAAACAATCCTGGCGATCATTTACAATTAGTTCCAGAAACTGAAAGCGGCAATCATAAACTCAAGCACGTGCATCGCATCGTCTGCTTTCTACCCCGGTGCAGTATCTTTCCGAAAATGCATTTCATAATCGCGGGGCTTCCCTCCCGCCAACCAGTGGGAATTTTCTCGGTTTCGGACAGCCGAATGACAGCCCCGTCCTCTCAGATTCTGGGGTGTGAAAAATGACACGGACCGGACAACGGAATCAGATTTTATTCACCTTCCAAAACGATCCATTATTGTTTGTTTTCTTCTCGTCATTATTACTCATCTGGTACATTCGCTTTGAAATTGCCTTTTGATCGTCGGAAGCGGCATTATAGTAATAATATCTGCTATCGAGTGTCAGTATTGTTATACGTAGATAGGTATACGTACTCGGAAGTAGTTGTACCAACAAGGCAATGTGTTTCATCGTCGTATCAGTTGTTATAATGGCAACGATAGCAATTATCTGCGATTGTGCAGCACATCGAATAATGGCTTATTCGTATATGAAAACGAGACAGCTGTACCTAGCCACCGTGTCTTATATATCTACCTACCGTATTGAGGCATATTACTGCAGTCAACTATACGAGATCAGTTACGATTAAAGCAATAATACATGTCTCGTGATACAGTCTACGGCAGCAGAGGTATGAGGATCTGATTTCATATATAATATATGTAAATTTAGTAACACGCAGGCGCGACAAGCTATTGTTGATAAATCAGGTTTACTGCCGTACCGCGTATTTCTAAGTATAATATTCATGCGACCCTCCGAGAACAAACGATATCACAATGATTTATTAAATCAAGAGTAATCCTCGTCTGGCGCAATGCGAATGCGGCTCGAAATTCCGTCAAGCTCGTCCACATACGAATGGGGGCGAGCGCACGAGAAAATTCTTGAGCAGCAAATCGTTTCAATATCGGTTTGGAGAGAGACGCTAATAACGGAGGAACCCTTCAACAGACTAACGCAGTTTATTAAACTCGGCTTTGCGAATGCAGAATATTCAAATTCTACCGAATATCTATGGAATAATTTAAGGTATAACAATTTGTAGGCGTGGGAACGTATTTTGCCCGTTTCTTGAAAAACTGGCTCCTCTTGAGGTATAAGGCACTGATCGCGCTCACGCGGGATACCTTTCATATATTATGCTTATCAAACGATTTTTTTCTCACATTGTTCTTCTCACTCTCTCTCGTTAAACGTGATTGATGATGTTGTTATCTTCTCAGGACTCGTAATATATAAAAAGAACTGTATATTTCGTCCTAATCGTAAGATTTATAATTATTATACTCTACAAGCTGTACCTAGAGTAGTAAATTCAGTGAGCTATAATATCAGAGCAGGTAATGAGCATAAAATCACGTCATGATGTACAGTACAATATACCTACCTGTTCGAAGCTAAGCTATACCTTTGCCACGTGTGAGTCATACGAAAATATCATTACACACATTACTCATTCCGCTGTACATTGCTTATCGTCGAATTGATAAACATGACAATCTGTTCAAACAATTACCTCCAAGTTCAGCTGATAGCTTTCCACATAAGCAATTGCCGAGCGCTCATAATATATATTCAACGCGAATATGTACTACATACATGTCTATAAAGTATAATATTAGCGCGCGTCCGAGTATAATACAAGCTGCAAATGTACCTACTATCGTGTAGAACGGATCGGCGAAGTACAATTTATTTTATATCTCCAGAATATTTTCAATTGGATAGAATTAGCATCCATCTCACACAAGAATGTATGTACCGTGTATAGTATTAATCTCGTGGTTGTGAATATTGGTTTCGAGAAGAGAACAAATTCGTCAGCAATACCTATATATCCTACAGGGTGACAATAACTCTAAAATTTTTTATGAATTTTCGTGGCAAATTTGAACTTTTCCTAGTTTTTTACGCAGCAAATTGTACCTCTTCCTATAGTTCGATCGACAAAAATGAATTATTTTCTGTATAACTGGAAATGAAAATTGTTTACGAAAAATTGTGAAATTTTGTAATATCCATAAAAATTTGTACAAGTCAAATTTTCACCGAGGATACACTAGAAATATTAGACTTTTCCAGATCTTCTTTCGATAGTGGGCATCGGGTAATAATTCACTGCACATGCCGAATGCGCGTACATGATCGATCTAATCATTAAACTATTATTGTAGTACATAAACACTTTCATGGTTACAAAATAAGATTGCATTCAGCAATGAGTCTAAATCTGGATATCAAATGGCTGTATAGGCATAAGTATATTGTATTCAAAATCACATGACAATGATCGATTGTACTCTCCGCTAGCCGCGTACCGTTACGATGCCATCGAAACTGGTTTCACTCGAAAACCGACAGTCTCTCTTCATTCGGCATTTCTCACTGTCTCTCTTTTCTACACCCGTGACTTCCGAGAGGTATAATAGCAGCGTCTCATAGCGCGTTTTTGACGTATTTCTATCATACTGACCATTCTGTGCCCTGTGGTATCGTTGAGTGTAGACAACGGTGGTATTAGTTTCAAGTTTGCTACAATCGTGACGAGACGTCACTACGCTAGACACGTGACCACAAAATGGCGACTGCGTCAATCCCTCCTGTCTCGCTCTTTAAACTCCTCTGAATCTTACTGAATCTCCTCTAGTTGGTTACTAGTGGTATAGGTGTCAGCGACGTCAGCGTAATTGTTTTGTTTGTCCTTATTGCCTATTGGTTCTTATTCGTAAACAGCTATAGTTGCCAGGTTCATAGCTGATACCAATTCACACTTTTCATATTAAAATACTAAAATCCTATTCTAGGGCAATAATAATAATACAATAATAAAGAAATATTATATAATCGTCGGGATAATAATCATATCCCGATAGTAAATCAAAAGTGGTATATATTTCACTACGCAATCGCACTATCGCAGGTTCACCTTCATACTCTGCTCATCTTCGCACGACGTACACCGCGTTTCCGAAGCGATTAGCGAATACACGGCAGTGTTGTGGAAACAAATGACATAAATGTCCTGAAATACATACAACCTGACCTCGTGTACCAATTGCGTTCCGCGGTACTTTGAATATGAGTGTATATACATGGAAATAAATATTCTATAAATTACGTAAACGCAGAACCAGAACTACTCGTTGGTATTTAGCAATGCGAAAATTGAACCCGCGAACCAATTGAATCGCTTCGGGAATGATCTGTGGGGTGTGTAAAACACGAGTATAAAGACAAATAATCATGAAACAAAGGTGTTAAATGAAGCAAAGAAACAAAGAATGGACGCCTCGGATGACGCGGGCGTTGACGGTGACGGTCCCTTGGATCCACGTATACAGGTGATTGACCTTTGCATTTATAAATTTGAGGAATACGATCATCTCGCGGTTTATCGTTCGTCCGGACCTTATCATGCTATTCAATTTCACAACTCACTACCGCAACGGGACGTCAAAGAGCGAGGAAATATTACGACTTATCGGAGTTTTAGGTTATGACTAAATCACCTGGCTACCTACCTGGTTGCCTGACACCGCCTGACACCATGTCCTACTTATTTGTTTACCTCGAGACAGCATAATATTCATGGATAGAGACTTCGTTTTCATTACACTGGTGAAAATTCACCGAAAACTTTGTCACACTAATTTTGTATTTCACACGTTATTGTTATGTGCTTTCATCGAATCTCATCGCGTTCAATTTGGATTTTCATTGCCGTACGTAAATCATTCTCAATCGCGTCTCATCCCTTTATTACGATTCTTTCATTTTCATTTTCATTTACATTTCCATTCATTCACTTCGGTGTGTTTCGTACATAATTTCAGCGTATTCCGTAAACGGAAACGAATCTCAATTCTCCTGGTGATCTCAGATATCCCGGCGGAGAAGAATTCATAGAAAAATGCGGGAAACAAAATCAGAAGAAAAAATCTGCCGTAGCAACACGTTGAAGGAATGTTGTTGTTTTTCGCGCCTATCGTGCAGCTGCTATGCACATATATCTTTTGTCTACAATTTTTCAAAAAGAAGAGTTTTCTCCTGCTATCGTATCCCGTATCGACAGAATTTCACTTCAATCTTTGTTTTTACTAGACCGTGATTGTAGCCTCGTATGAATTTCACACAAATAATGTTATAAACACTTCGGATGCAACTCCAGGTGGTCGCAATCCAATTGGTTTGAAAAGATTGTGATCTACTCCACTATGTTCTACGATTATTCAGAATTAGAATGATCGTTTTTATCTTGAATTTTTCGGTTTTTTCCTTTTCCTCTATCTAGTTTATTCGTCTTCTTACAGATCGAGTTGGAGAATTTGAACAATGCAACAGATGAAATAAACAAACTAGAAATTGAATTAGACGTAAGTCCGAACATCTGCTTTTCTATACCGCTACCTATTCCTTCTCCACCCGTACAGGAATCTTCATAGAAAAAGAAAAGAATGCAATTTTCGGTGTAATATTTCAAAAGCTCGAACAATTTCCATTTCATTCCTCTTTTCTTTATTCTTACTTCTGAACTTGTACGACTAGAACATACTTTGAATGCTGTACGTGTTTTCTAAAAAAAACAACAAAAAAATACAATAAATCAATAAATAAACAGCAACGAATAGATCTGAAACTATCTAGAGCAGGATTTTGTGAAACATTATACGTTGCTCGCCTTTCTCATAACGCCGAATCAATTTTTCCATTAGGAAGCGCATACCGCGTTTCGCCAGTTGTTATCAGACTCAACAAGACGACTGAAAGAAATAGCCAATAAGATAGGAACTGGTTGTATCGAAAAGGCGAGATGTTACTATAAAGCTTCGGAAGTTGCTCGGCAGGCACAGGTTCGTTTTTCACTTACAGCCTATTTTTGTTATTATACGAGTATTATGAAGAGAGTCGAAAAATAAAGTCGTTTTCCCTCATTCACCAAATCTCGTTTTTATCCAGATACATTGCCAACGCCAAGCGCAGCTCTTCCAAAGAGCTAGTGAAATTCATTCTGCAGCTAAAGAAACGGTCGCCCTAGCCGAAGCAAGATTTATATCGCATCAACATGAGTGGAACTTCGATCAAGCTTGGCAGGACATGCTCAATCATGCGACCATCAAGGTGGGAGATGAGTTTATTTGTTCGGTGAAAAATTAGAAAATGAAAGGTAGTTCAGGATAAGGAAGCAGCCGAAGAGGCAGATTCCCATTTCTAAATACAGTTTTTCAATCATTTTCATAAGATTACCGAGAAGCACAGAAGCCTGAAATTGAGAAAACTTCGAATGAAGCTCATAACATTTCAGAATATTTTCATATCCTCAGGCTTTCGGTTTTTACATTCCAAAGATACTAATTCCAATTCTAATTTACTTTAGGCATTCAAATACGCGAGTTTAATACAGGAAACTGATCGGTTTGAATAAATTATTGTAAATTATTTTACCCATAGTCTATTGTTTCAATTTTCTATGAGGTGCCCATTGACCTGTTCTACTTTGAACTCATTGCTAATTTTTCACGTTCTCGATCGAGCGTGCTAACAATTTCTAATTAGATTTAAATCGTAATTGATCTTTCAGAGCTAGTTTCTAATTGTTTAAAGAATACGAAATTGTCTTCAGGTAATGGACGCAGAGAATCAGAAGGCCGAATGTGGTAGAGAGCATTTAAGACGAGCCAAGCTATTCCACGATGCAGAAAAAAAGGTCCAAAACCTTGAAGAAAAACATCGTAGAGCAATAATCAAATCTAGACCTTATTTCGAAGTTAGATCCCAATGCGACGAGATGCTAGCCACGCAAAAAAATAGGGTTGAATATCTACAGAAGGGAGTTAAAAAAGCTAAAGATTCTTACGCCGCTAGTCTCAGAATTCTGGAGGATATTAGCAATCAAATTCATCAAAGGAGACGAGATTATGGTAATTCATTATCCACTCATAAAATATTCATCCATCTGTTGTCACGAATTTGTTCTGAAAAAGCCTAAAAAATAAATGAAATTGATTCTACAGAAAAGTGGATTGGAGAGGTAATTTTTCTCGTAGAATAATCCATGTCCGATATCTTCTTGCAGATATCATGACCAAGGGCCCAAGAGAGCCAGGTGTTGGTGCGGAGTTGATAAGTCCTACTGAAAGTTTGAGCTACGAAGCTGAATTGGATAAATTGAGTTTGAGCAGGATTAATTCTTTGGCTAGTAGTGCACTGGACATTGATGAAAGGGCTCAAGATTTCGAGGTGATTGAAGATGCTATAATTAACCATGTGTTTTTCATTTGTGTAGAAAAAGAACGGCCGAACTTTAATTCTTTGATCAATTTTAGGATGTTTGTGATCTGAAACAAAGAATGGAGCAGCTCAGTACACGGTCCGTTGATGGAAGTGAATCTCACTCTAATCAATGGGAGTTGGAACTGCAAGCAAGCGTCGAAAGATTGAATACTTTGCCACTCAAAAAGTTTAATTCTAGTAACGAGTTTCGGAATTTTAAATACGACGAAAGTGGAAGTTCGAATGTAAGTGTGGGTAACTGTGAGGGAAAATGCAGCCCCGGGGTTTTGTCTGAGGACGAAAAATCACCGAATAATAACGACGACAACGTATCGAAAAAGTTGAATGATAATTCGTTGACATGTTTTAAGAAACCTTTGGCTCGCACCGATTCATCGATCCATCATCAAAGTTGGAAATCTCTCACCCAAAGTCCAACGAACTCGAATTTTAATAAATCCGAGACGTTTTCGACGCAGGCTTTTTCCAAATCTTTAAATAATAGCCTTGTTAATATCGGTAATTTTATATTTAATAAGAATAGTAATGATGAGAGAGAATTGAGTAATTCGATGCTGAAAGAATCAAGCTTACGAAATGTGTCGGATGTTGAAAAAACTGTGGGATCTTATGAACCGGATAAAAACAATGTACAGAAGAGTTGTGGAAGGAAAAAAATTTCTGTTGATACTTCGAGTTTGGAAATCGCTGAATTCACTAAGGCCACTTCAAATAGTACGGATATTGCGGAAGAGGAAGAAGCAGGGAATGCCGAGATCCACAAGGAAAATATTTTACATTCGATTAACGTAGAAAGGCAGAAATGGAATAGTCCAAATAATTTGAATAAAATTTCTAACGTAAATGCACAAAATGAACAAATCTTCAATTTTAGCTCTAATAGCCCGAGTTCTACTCCTGTGAAACGTAAAATATTAACGAAATCAAAAATGGCGAAATCTTGTGAAAATAATTTAGACAAAGATTTTGCTGTGAGTCGAAAAACGAAAAAACCGAGTTCACAACCTTCAAGCGTTAAAGAATTGCCTCTTCTATCGATTATTCAAAGATTTCCAGAGCCGAGATTCTCTAGAGACAAAAGTTGCAGTCTGACTGATTTAGCTGATAAACATAATCTCAAAACTAATATCATAGATCGTTCGGAATCTTGAGTTGATTTATTATATTTTCAATTTTAATAAATCAATCGTCAGGAGCCCTAAATAAAATGAAATTTCTCATCGATAAGATTGAACGTCTGGATAATTAACTTTTAGCTAAAAAATGTTGATCACAGTTTCTGAATAAATTCTCTAACTTTCAACCATTCGATTTTTTTGAGGCAAATTCTTGTAGGGTAAGAAAGGAGAATAAGTTTTGTGCCTATTATATGTATATCGACTCACTCACAGGCCTAGATGATATTATTTTTTTACTAAAAATAAATATTGTGCCAATGTTTAAAGTTTCTTTTAAAAAACATACATAACTATTTACAGATCTAGTTCAACTATCTATGTATATTTATGTTATTTATACTACATACCGACGTTTTTATAGTTTCATATTTTTAGTTTTACGCGTAATTTAATTAGGTATAGAAAATTTTTAAACCCGAGAACAAGTTCGCTTGATTAAAATAATCAGTAATCTAACTAACTATTTAGTATTCGTATGCTAGTACAGAAAACAGGATTTTATATCATAAAAATGATACAACAGTTTTAGAATCATAATTAAATGAAAAGAATAAATAAGAATAAAGAAACAGGTTTGATATTATATTCCCGAGAAAATATCAGAGTCATCCAAATAATGGGGATAAACAATACGGCTCAAATAATCATGTAATTCTTTCTAATGAAACGAACTAATAGAAATTCTTATGAAATTATCAAGTTAATTCTATCAATTTCTATTTCGATGCTCGAATTGTCCTCTCAGGAATAAAGAACGAACGAAAAAAAAAGTCAGCTTCTGAGACTAAAAAACTAAATAAAATGTTCAATTTTGCTAAAATTAGTAAAACAGAAAAAAAAAGAAACAGGTTGGAGCTCTCTGGATGCAAAACAATTCTCATTAATTTATTGTACATATATATTTTACAATTTACATATCGCACGTTGTATATACATACATAGTATAGAAAAATTTATCGTCTTCAATCAAGGAAATTGAAGATTGAAGACGAGAGTTTACTATTTTTTATCCGAATTTAAAATAATTGATAATAAAAATGAACGAGCTCCACGGAGTATTGTACCGATTCTTGCCAGTCACCGGAATCCTTTTATTCTTTTTCAACCAATTTTAGCAAAATACTATACGTATGTAATTATTATTTACCTGATTATCTTATTCATAAATTAACATCAATGTGTGTACATACATAAAAATAAAAGGAGAAGAATAACACTGTTGATATTACATACCTAGAATTATACAATATTGGATGAAATCAAAATTATGTAGATGAAATATCATCATAGATACCATTTGATGAGGTTGAAAATAACGAAAAATATACCACCTGTTCAGATATCGAAACATGATGAGAAATCAAACGATTTTGGGGGATCCCCTGTGATGTCGGCGATTACCGGAAAAGATGAAATGAGATGAGTATGCAGATTGTTTTTCACGGAGAGAAAATTTCTCCGCGAAATTGCTTAATATTACAATTTTTTGCCAGGTTTTGGCGTCGAAACAGCTGAAATTATTTTTCGTCGTTTGGATTTTGTTGCATTAACATTCTGAAATTTAGCCTCAAGATTATTGAATGAATTATGATAGAAATACTTATCCAATTTATGATAGATAGGATTCAAAATTCAATTCACAGTACTACAGTACAATACTGTTGCCTACTGTTTTGCAATGATTAATTCAACGCAATTCTTTTACGGCATGTAAAGGCGCTGATTCAATTTGCTGAGCATGTAGAATCCCAGTGTATCAAAATTGAATTAGCGCAATCAGTAAGATAAGAATTATTTCTTCATATTTTCAAGTTTTGTTATAGAAGATCCTAAAATTTCAAAAAAGTATACCGATAATGTAAAACTTTATTCATTTAGTTCATCATCGCTCCAATTCATGAAATTAGTAGACGATATTAAAACGAGTTTTAACGCTTGGCTATAGGTATTTGTAATTTATAGATTATTATAATTATAATACCAATTGTGTTACACCGCTCGGGAGGGTTTTTTTTAATCCTAATTTAGTTTGATCTAGTAAACTAATTATCTTTTCCTAAAAACTCGACGGTCCGCGAATTCGACTACATACCTATTTTAATTTTGTGTTATAAAACGAAAATAATGGTAAAAATAAAGCATAATAAAAATTATCAATCATACATCTAGTTTTCCAAATAGAATTTATTCCTCTCGACATTGATTTCATCCAATCCACAAATACCCAATTAGATATTATGGAAAATTAATCTAGGTATAGGTATACATTTAATTTTCTATCACTTTCAGCAAATTTTCTCAATCAGGTGTCACGAGAAAGGGTGCCTATATGAAAGACAAAGGAACAAGGTAAGCTCAAATAAGAAGGGGAAACTCCTTAATAACTGAATATGTATTTATTATATGCAATGATATTATAGATAATTTTATTACACATCATAGAGGGTGCGCAGTATAATTTTATTATTATTAATTATTTATCATAGTATTTATACCTAAGATTGTGGATAATTTGTGATCATTAATGATAATAATCATAAGCGATCGTCATTATTATTATTATCATTATTAACCGATTACAGTAGCTCTTGGATATTAGCAGCGTTAGAATAACAACAATAGGTAATCATGTGGTGGTTGCGTGTGTGTGTTTTGGGTTCGTTAAATAGTAATAATAATTAATAATTATTCATACCAATACATAATACATGACATGATCAATAATAGTAGTATTAGCAGAGATTTGATTACAATAGAATATGATAGAATATCAGGTATTTTACTATAGGTATACAATATGCTAAAGATATAAATAATATTCTCATAACTACAAGATAATATGTAGTGGGCATTTAGAAGAAAATAAAAAGAAAAAAGGAAACGAGAATGTCTTTTTTTAATTATTAATTATTTTTTCGAATTTTCGTCATTTTTAGCAAAGTATTTTGTCGCGTTCGGAAATCTCATTGGGTCAGGAAAATCAGGCGATGTCTGTCTCCGCGGATGTTGATACAAACAGCCTCTTATCGCCTCTCCAAAAGCTCTCCTCACTCCAACGTCCGTTGCTACTGCCCCTGCGGCACCCTCGACTTCCACAATTCCTGCTCGACCAACGCTTTCTCTCACTAAGCGTTCCATCGATATTGATACAGAGGAATGATTTGGCGTGGGACTTAATAATATCCTCGGTTTGTGCTGCTCTATTAACTTCCGACGTTTGCTCGGCATTCCTCCTAGATATGCGTCGCTAAAATTTCCTACACCGCTTCCAGTCATTCCCTGACTTTGCATTTGGACTTGAAGTTGACGTCGTTGTCGCACCCCATCGCGTGCGATTATTGGCACCCAATCCTGGAAAATGATCGGAGATTGGATTAGTAATTAAATATATTATTCCACACTTTTCGATCTCATGGATAGTCAGATTTTTTGTCGGTTTCAGATACCACCGATACTCACAGAAGGCACTGCCTCATGTCCCGGAAACGTTGCGCCTTCCTCTACCTCCAGTGGTTCTACTTCAACTCTTTCTTCTACTACATCGGTTTCCATTGGCTATTCAGTACAAAAAATGAAGACAATTTTTTTCATGATATTCTACATCATCGCAGTATGACAGAAAAAATCATTTGTAAGAATAATTTAATGGTATCGATTCAGACATTTCTGAAATTTCACGCGTTCGGACATTGCATAAGATCATCGTTCAAAATTCCGTGTGATTTTTACGTGTTTGAGAAGCCGTCGATACAAGTCAGTTCAGCAAATTGAGGAGACAATTCTTCGGACGGTATTCAACTCGAAAAGACTCAAGTTTAGAGTTTTTTGTTGATCAATTAATGATCAATGATAATTTACCTCTGGTTGCAGTTCGGTTTGTAGTACTCTATGTTGTTGAACGATTGGTGTAGGCGGTGCAGGTGCAGGAGCAGTTTTGAGTACAAGAAGTGGCACGACCTCATTATCCGGTAATTGAGTCATGTGAACCAAGTAGGAACAAACCTGAGAAACACAGCTGTTGACTATCCACCGACGAATACCAGGTTCAACATCCTCGGTCAGCCTTGTCTAAAGGAGTATAGAGAAACAGAAAAGCTTGAGTACCCAGATACCTATCAAACTAATGAAAGAAATTGTCCTTTCCTCTGCGCATCAAGAAAAGTCCTCTAGAGTGAATTTTTGTATACAAAGGAGCATACATTTAGGTAAAACAAAAAAGAAGATTACTAACCACGATACGATGGGCAACGGTTTCTATGCGAAGTTGTCTTCCGCGGAAAGAATATTGAAGTGCAGAACAAGCCTCGGTCTGTAATGTTTTAATGCTTGCGAGAAGTCCTTGAGCGAATCTCGTATCATCGACATCTAGAATTTTACATAATGGATGAATAATTCAACATTAATTCGAATAGGTAATAATAAAAATATCGGAAGTTGATTGTGTGTAATAATGGGAAATTCCACGCTGTCTCAACGAATGTTTGAAATTTTCCATCCCCATTTGTTCCTCGATTGTTGAATGACTAGGGATGTAAAAGATACTAAATATCATTTGCAGATTTTTATTACAAATAATTAATAAGCTCAGTCGAAAAAATTATTGTTCATAATCAAAATCGGTTAGCTGAATACAAGAAATGGTATGTTAATCTTTTCCCATTCTACTAATCCCAATGGGTCTTGAGAATGAGAGGGTCAGGGGAAATTGTGAATTTTCGAAAATTCATACTGCAAAAATTATTCGGGATCAAAGTCTGAAAATGATACTTAGTAATCCTTGCATCTCTAGTAATAAAATATAAAATTTTTGACGAGAGTAAAAGAGCAAAATTGAAACGTCGATCGAAATAGCATGGAATTGCCCCTAAAGTCATTGATTCTTGAGATGAAATTTTTCCAATGATCCAATGATGACTCACCATTGTCGAATAACAGCCGTAGTATATTCAGGAAATGTCTTCTCAATAGGCGTTCGATAGTCGCTGGAAGATCGACATCCATTTCCGGTTCTTCTCTTGCGTTTGTGTCTTCTAGGAGCAATTGATCAAGTGTAGGCTGTAGCTCGCTGATCAAACGATCAACAACTCGGTCTTCGGATCCTGATAAGGACGTTGAACCAAAGAAATTTTGGAAAAATTCACGTAATGGACGTCTTATCCCAGTCAGCGGTTCCCAATGTCCTGTTCGAAGCGCTTCCCATCCTTCCAAGGTTATATTTTGCACCTACAAAAGATAAATTTTGTTATTTAGTAATATTCATTGCACAGTATAACACTCCAAATAAGAATTCATTTATGTTCGATTCTAATATGTGGCTTCTATCACTTGAATAGAGTAAAAAGACTGAAATTAGAGCTTTCATGTTCAATATACAGGGTGTTTGGTAATTCACGCACCACAGCATACCATTGGATTCTTTGTCAAAAATTAATCCAAAAACATGTCTTGCAAAACTCACGAGGGATGAACCGTTCGAGAGCTAGAGCAGTTTGAAACCGACCAATGTGTTATCGGATAGGAGCTCGGCTCGGTGCCGGCAGACAAACGAGCGCCAGCCCAGCGCGACGTGACTATGTTTATCGAAATGACAATGATCTATGTGTGACTTTACGATTTTTGCTGTACATTGACTTATTTATTTATTTATACGACGAAATGCAATGCAATACATATTCGTAGAATTTAGCCTTTCCCGGATTTTTTAATCCCGAGAGTAAGTTCCGTGATCTGAATACTTTACTAAGAATAAAGTTAGTTAATTTAATGAATTACTGAACTCATTTTGATTAATTTATTTAATGAATTAATTATTTTTGAGAATGCTAAGGTTTTAGACGTGGGCAGTTGTCACGCAAGGCGGGCGCTCACTTGTCTGCCGGTACTGAGCCGGGGCTCCCATCTGAGACCACATTGGTCGGTTTCATACGGCTCTAGCCCTCAAACGGTTCATCCCACGCGAGTTCTGCAAGACATATTTTCGGATTAATTTTTGACGAGGAGTCCAATGGCATGCTGTGGTGCATCAGTTAGTGAACACCCTGTATAATGCGAAAAAATTAAATACCACTGTGACGACAAGATCGAAGAGTAAATCTTCCCCAGGAACAGTTTGATCCATTCTTAATGGTCCGATTATTCCAATATTAGTAGATACGCCAAGGCCAGGAGTATTCTCGAGTAAATCCATCAATGTCATTCCGCTTCCAGCTTGATTAGAGCTGACAATTCCATAAAAACGAAGAAAAATTCATTCAACTTTCGAATTTTCGATGAAAATCAAGGTTTCTTAAAATAAACTCTGAATGCTCTTACCTGTTAGCCATCAAGTTCTGAAGAACTGGAATGCCTCCATTGAATAATTGCATCCATCCTCCAGGTCCTATGTGAAATATTGGTTCAATAATAATAATGCCCAAAAGTGAATAGTTTTTATAGTTTTTATAGTTTTCATATGACTCCGTATTCTAGAACATCTATCTCAAGGAACTTTGAGTTCTTAATCACCTGTTTGGTTTTGACCACCTCGAGCGCCAACACCGCTTAGAATTTGTGTCAATAGATTGACGATCGGTAGATTATTAGCAGCTTGCGGAGGAGGAGCGGGTGTAGAATTTTCACTACTTGTGTTACTTTCTCTTGTAGGAATGTCGCTGTTGAACGGCTCGGCCGAAGTTGCTAGGAGATGACAAAAAATGATTATTATTATCATACGAACGAGTATTATACATTCCTGTAATAAAAATTGTAAATATTCCTAAACTGCTTCAATTGAATAGAACATATCATAAATTGTTGATGTAAATTACTTGCTGTAATCAACTTGAAAAACCATACGTAGAGAGAATTAAATCTGAATTCCTTAGAATCCTAAAATGAAAAGAAAATCCTTTAATAACTCAATTTATCACACCAATTACCAGTTTGATTTTGATCGTTCGCTGCCGAATTCTGAGTGGCTTGCTGCTGTTGCGGCGGAGCATTATTATTAGCACTAACAGGGAAGGAGAGAAGAGGGCGCCAGATATGATGCGAATTACAGGGGAGAAATGGATCGAAGAAATGTCTCCAAAGTCCAGAGCGCTGAAGATTTGAATGAAAGATATGTGGGCGAGGAGTGCTGCGGGTTTGAGTCGAAGTTGTTGGATGAGTCCCGGTGTTACCTCTGTAATTTCAAGAACCATCATATATTGTTTTGCATCGTTTAAATGAATAGCAATTTTTATCAAGTGATTAAAATCAATGGCATAAAGTCGTACCTGGCCTGTGTACTTTGTCCTGGATTTGAAGAATTGGAACCTTCGACTGTAGCTGATGCAACAGTCGAACTCCCGTCGCTGTTTGTTGCTTGCTGTTCTCCAGTTGATGAAGTATTGGAATTAGCATTGGCACTACGATTTGGAGGTGTGACTGTAGCTGCGCCTCGTGCCACTTGACCTGCGACCATTTGCATTAAACTGCGCATTAAATCTGATGTTGGAGATGCTCCCCAGGGAAAGATACCTGCGCTAATTCCACCTGTGATAAATTAGACGAACATTTAAACACGAATGAGAGTTTGATCCCTGAGAAACTGTAATATCCGTGTGCTTCCATCATATACCGATGTAGCTCAGCAAATAATTTTTGATATTCACCTGGACTGCCATCATTGTTGTTATTCCTGTTGCCAAAGTTCTGCTGATTTTGATCGTTGCTGCCAATTTCAGGTCCCACTTCCATCAGCACTTCGACATTATGGGGTACGTTGAACAAGGTGCCTTTTTTATTTTCATACAAATATTCATAGTTCATTAAGTAATTAGTTCAGTTCTCGTAAATAGACATTTTTCGAATGTGAACTTACCAAAAGTTGGCGGCTGTTGTTGTTGTTGGCGTTGACTGCCAGTTTCTGGTTGTTGTTGCTGAGGAGCTTCGTTCGTCGGCACCGAACTTTCTCCAGATTCCTGAGCTGCAGGAGTTGCATCAGAAGCCGGCGCTGTTGTACTCCCACTTTCATTGTTATTATCAGCATTTTGATTGCGCCCATGTAAGCTTATGTGTGCCTGCGAGAACAGGGTAACAACAATAAGAGATCATTTCTATTGGTTATTATCAGTGCTGACAATGTGGAAACCAATTGAATTCACTTGGATAGGATAGAAATAGGTTTTTCGACGAGTGGAAGAGAGATAGCTAACACTATTGCTCTCTCTTCGGCTGTCTGACCCGCACCATCGCTCTCTCTCACACTCGTGGAAAATCCTATTCCTATCCTATTCGAATGAATGTAATTGATTTCAACAATTTCAGGCGGCGCTGGTAAAAAACTCTACGTATTTACAACAACGCTGTGTGCAATCTCCCTCCTCATCTCTAATCAGTGCATTTCGAATTTCCATGAACTAAAAATGTATACTACACTTTGGAAATCTACCTCAACTTGAATTGGTATCCCTGCTTGAAGTAAAGCTGAATGCTGAACAGCATTTGGTCTGCAACGCAAAGTCCTCGGCGGTGGCTGATGCAGATCAATCATTATATCACTCATTGCATGAGATGCGTGAGACAAATTATGCAGACAGTCGCTGAGTCCATTAACGACTCGTTCTGCTTCTAAGACACTGCCTGGTCCATTCTACACACGTGGACATCAAAAATCAATTTCGTAACTTATTCCTTTTTCCGGTTTGAACTGTTTTCTATTCATTCATGTTTTCAATTCAATGACAGCATGTTCAATGAAGATAAATACGAATTTAAACTACATTAATGGATTAATAAGTGCATACTTACTTCAGCAGGCCAAGCACAATCTCTCGATAGCGTAACTACCTCTTGATAGCGTTCAAGATATGGTTTCAGACGTTCATGAAAATGCATAAGACGCCCAATTAAACGTCCCATCTGAACTTGAGGACTTCTGCGTATGGAAACAACATACTTGATTTATTAGGTACTTTGAATCAGCGTATGGCTGTGTAAATTTCAACATTTAAACGATATGAAGACACGTAATTTTCAGCTAAACTTCATCTCACAATCAAATCTCAGAAGATCAAGGTATGCTTACGGTACTGCAGGTCGTCTTGGTGCATTAGATTCTCTTTGAGCATTTCCTGTAGCACTTTCTTCTTCTTGTTGTCTGCTCTCCGAACCCTGAGGTTGAGGCGGAACCTGTTGTTGTTGTTGTTGTTGAGTAGTTTGAGGTTGCTCAGATTGTCCAATGTCATTTGGATTTGGTGTAGCAGCTGCAGTTTCTACACCCTCTGGATTGTTTCCTAAAATTTTCACAATTCACAGTTGAAGAGACAATTCAAATTCCGCTTGATATTTAATTTGAACAAATCAGCAGAAAACACCACTCGCCCGAATGTTTAGCCCATATAAATGTGTAGCAGTATTATTCTAAGGTCAACATAGTTATATAATTTCAACATATTACTTTGTATGTGCGTATGTATAATTGAGGGATTACCGCCATCGGTTTGAGCTACGGGTAGAGTTGGGCCACTAAGCATTGCTGTAGAAAGTGCAGAGAAGTTATTCAATCTTGTAGGTAGAAATGCCGTGTTCATTGCTGCTCCTGCCTGAACAAGCCTTTCATAGGCACCGTTGCCACCAGTTTCGGAACTTGCGCTGTGAGGTTGAATATATAAGATTGAGAGCAAAAAAATATATTGTTTCTTAAACAGTATTTCTCTTATCCCCTTCCTCCTCGACGGTCCTTGTTGGAATGGGCAAGTTACATTTTATTCACAAATTAAGAGGCTCAGTTGATAATTGAGAGGCTTGATTCATTTCAGATCTATAATATCAGGAGAGTTATCAATTAAACAATATCTTACAATTCCTGGTCTTGTTCCTGCCGTTGCTCCAGTTCTTGCTCCTGTGCCTGATCCTGGTTCGTCTGTTCTTGCTCAGGTTCTTGCAGTTGTTCTTGAAAAGGTGGGATACAGGGATCATCGACAGGATTTGCTTCTCCAGGAATAAGTGCACTTATCGCACGCTGAGCCCAAGTTATTGCTTGGTCGGCGAAAGCTAATCGCCTTTCAGCCTCTCGGCTCCATAACTGAGCATTTGGAATAGCTGAAAATTGAATACGAATAATAATCATTGTTTACTTTGCGTAATCTCCTACGATCTGTTTATATTTTTGTTGAAGCCCTATGCCATTGAAATGATGAATAAATAAATAAATATATAGTAATAAACTGTTATTCATTTGTTTTATTTCCTCTGCATCTCATCCTATTTGTTCAAAAACCTGCGACCAAGATCTATTCATTTCCTCGATTTTTTGAATCATGAAATACAATGACGAAAGGTTATTGAGGCATTCCTCACCCTGGCTTTCAGCATCCGCTGGAAAAGACATAGCTCCCAAGTACATAGCGTTCCCATCGATTCTAGGAAGACGTACTTGCGCCCTAGCATCACGGAAATGAGGTCTATGAGTATGCCTTCCTTGTCCTTGACCCTGATCTTGATCTTGACCCTGTCCACTGTTGTTACCACGCTGGCCTGATTGCGGAGGTGCTCGTTGCACCAAGTGAATTACTTTCCCATTCACATCTGAGTAAAATTTAGGTCAATAATAAAATGAATTATATCCAAGTCTCATAATTTATTGAAAAACACACAAGAGATCTCTGTAAAGATCGCATTTAGATTCTCAGAAGTAATAAATCAACAAATTCCATTCACTATTCTCTCAAAACGAGGCTGAAGTTTATAGTGTGAGCGTAACAAATCAAAGAATTTTACCACCCTAAACGTAGCTAAAAATTAGTTGAAAATAACAGTTTTTGGTGGCTAAATTCATAATTTTGTTGCGTTGATGTTTAAATTTTTAACTTGATTAAAGTCTCACCATATTCAATCAGCTTCTTTTCATCCTGCAAAACTCTACCGCAGTAAATCAATCGCTGCGAATCAGCCGGAACTGCGACAGACTCTGCTATATTTTCCTTAAATTCACGTACCGTTATCTGCGTAGGATATCTTGTGATTAGATTCATTGGGTATTAATAAACTGATCGGGGTCTCCGATAGTGACCAAGAAAAAAAGGAAAATAATCAAAATTTATTTCATTTGACTGTAGCTGTAATACATATTATCTTTCATTCTATTGTTCCCTAACTTTTGTCTTTCTTCTTTACAACTGCCTGTAGATGTATGTATTTACTGTTGAATTATTATCTACGATATATTTCATATACCAAGTTGAAGAACAAAATTAAGACGATTATTATTATTAATTCTAATTATGTATAAGCAGTTAAGTGTCTCATGTGTTTATACAAATGTATTATAAACTATATCTGCGTCATGCGTACATAGACGTAATTTATATGCATACATACGTAATGAAAATGATGTGTCGGGTTAAAATGTGAAATGATATTTTTGATATACATGAAATCGTCATGTCAGCGAGCTCGTGTTCCGTACTTGGCATCTGTTATTTTTATTTATCTTTAAATTTATCTTGTTCTTTATTTCTTGCCCGTTATTATCATTCCGGTTTTTTCTTTCTCAGAGTTTGTGCAAAAACTGGGATATTGAACCGGTAATTGAACGGGAATATGAGAGGACGAAGTTTATGGAAAACTCTTGAAAAAGTTGTTGCAGATTGCTAAAAAATGCTAAAAATGAAGGCAATCATAAATACTTACATTATCTTCTAGAGAGAACGAATGATTTCTCGAATCGAGGGTTTTCACAGTGAGATCAATCATCGTTATTATTTTTTTTAAACTTTGATTCACAAACTATATTTTCACCCGACGATACCATATATGAGATGATACTTTCTTCGCTGACAATATAAATACACTTTATACACCCCAAGTATTTTCTTTCTTTCTTCTTTTTTTCAACAATAATTTCAACCCGTGAGTAATAAGACGAATAAGAAACACGCCGTTATTCACAGAATAAACACTAGCACATAACTAGACATTTTTTCTACTACTTTATTCCACTTCAAAAGATTAATAAACGTATATTCTATCTTGAATTAACAACGGCCGACGAACACCACAGTACCACACCGCACCGCACGTAATAATTTTACCAATTTTACCCAGAATCCACTACCGCCCAATATCATACACATGCAATAAAGGCGTGTGTGACGTATAACTTCGTCTATCGTTCCGATTGGTGGAAGCTCTGAGGCGGATGGGGGCTTACCTTCGATCCACTAATCAGATTCACGCATCAGACTGGACATTAGAAAGGAATTTCTTATCGTCCGAGTTTCGCATCTATGTCGGATTTTACGTGAGTGTTCAAGTTTTTAGAGTGTGGTGTTTTTGGAGCATTAGACGAGAGTTTACTTTATTCCACCGCGTTCAGATACGTATTTGATCATTAATGTGTTAAATAATGATGTAAGTACTGTCTTTTTGACTTTGTTTTATATCTTAAATTATTGGAATCTCATTCACGAGGATTAAAATCTTCATATTTGTGTAAATGCAGAATTTCAAATGTAGATATGTAGATGTTAGTAGAACGAATCCCGTTTCGACCCTACGCCCGACTTCCCAAAACAAAATTACCACCGATTCGTAATAAGCTTAAAACGGTTTCTAATTATTCACATCTCACACCTTCTTGTGTATTATAATATATTCAGCGATCAATAATCGTATTAATTGTCACTATTTAGCTAAGATCAAAAATTCATGGAGATAAAAACACTTAAAATATTCAATCGACCTTGAGAAAGTGTTGCAGATTTTTAACTTACTTTTTGTTACTTTTATCCTATGTATACACAGTGGATAAATTATTTCTGTTTTCTTTTTGCCACGAGGTTTTTTTAAATCAGGTCACTTTCTACCAATAAAGAATTCACGTTAATCCTCCACCTTATTAATTAATTATATGAATAATCGTAATAAAATAATAATTATTTCATTATTTGGTCTACTTCTCATTTCTTTTATAAATACGTGTAAAACAAATTCACAAATTACTCTTTTCAAAGACTTGTAGGTCTATCGCATTTCGTATCACATACTTCAGCGTAGTGAAAATTGCTTTCCATACAACTAGTCAAAATCAATAAACGATACAGAAATCGTTCCGTTAAAGAATTTCTGTTAATAAATTATGGCAAAATTCGATTGTACGTGTATTTGATACTGTAAAAACGAAGACGAGGTAAACTATAATCGTAAGAATAGTTTACGCGTGTTTTCGATTTTGGTGTAAATATTTATGTATACCTCCTCAAGTTTTTTGTTTATTATTTTCCATTTTATATTTCAGCATGTTCAAATAGTCACACAATGTCCGTGCACTATAAATTCAAGTCCACATTGGACTATGACACTGTGTCGTTCGATGGTCTTCATATTTCTGTAGCCGATTTAAAGAAGGCGATTTTTCACCAGAAGCGTATAGGAAAAAACACCGATTTTGACCTGCAGATTACCAATGCGCAAACTAAAGAAGGTAATTGAAAGTCAATCAATCAAATTACTCTGAAAATTCCCTGATTCTAAATCGGGGAACTAAGAACATCGCCAGATTTATCTACAGCGCTAAAACTGGCTCCCGAAAGTTCAAGAATTATTGTATTAAATCTGGCAAAGATTTGTCTAATCCTTTAGAAAATGAGAGCAAATAAATGTACGCACTCCCCAGTTTAATGTTGTTGAAAACTGGGACAGTATCTTGTAAAGTTTTTCGGATTGTTGAAATTTCGTCTAATATTTTGTTAATAATTTATATAACGATTGAAATCGATACATTATCGCATCGTTTTCAAGGAAACAAAAATCAGATAATTGAATTTAATAATTAATAATCCTTGTAGATTACACGGACGACAATGCATTGATAGCAAAAAACACAAGTCTGATAATAGCGAGAGTCCCGTTAACAATTCAGCAGAAACGTTCTTGGGATAGGAACGAAGGACAGGCTGTAGGGAGCTCCAAAGAAGAAAGTAATTTAGGAAGATCTGTAGATCTAACCAGATTAGATGGTTCTGAAGAAGATAAAATTCGTGCCATGATGACTCAGTCAACTCAAGATTACGATCCGTCGAAGTAAGTCGCCAGGTCCTTCTCTAGGAATCAATTTTTTAACTACTCATTCTTTGTTCATTTGTTTACTCAAGAATATTAACTCTAGTGAATTCTTTTAGAATAATTGTGGCAAGGCACGAGAAAATTTCATTCCTATAGTCTCGAAACGTCTTCAGTTACAGTGATTGCTATTAAAAATAAAATTTGTGAGTCTCTGTAGCTTTGTGAAATTCTGCGGCTTTTTATTCGATAATTAAATAATTGAATAGAAGTGGCCAACAAAGAGAACAAAAGCTACTCTTCCATTTTTTTTTGGATTAAATAAACGATTTCCAAGCCTAGCATTAATTTTTTTGGTTTCTTACCTCGTTACAGTTACATGAAAATTCGAGGCGCTAATCAAACCGGTGAGGTTCCTCCGAATTATCGTTGTTACAAATGCCATCAGGCGGGTCATTGGATAAAAAATTGTCCGTTGGGTTCGAACTCAGAACCTTTGGACATTAAAAAAAGCACTGGGATTCCTAGGAGCTTCATGGTTCCTGTCGAAGGACCCCTTGTTCCAGGTGCTATGATGACCCCAACGGGGCAGTACGCCGTTCCAGCAATTGACCAGTGAGCATTTCATTCTTTTTTCATAAGTCTGAATAGGAATTGAATGTGTATTCTTGTGTGTTTCTTTGATATCCTCCTTCTCTCTCTTTTATCTCCCTCGTTCTCATTATCAGCCAAGCTTACAAAGAAGGAAAAAAGGAGCGACCACCATTTTCTCAAGAGCCGGAACCCGTCGCAGAAAAATTAGAAATTCCTGAAGACCTTGTATGCACAATCTGCAAAGATTTATTGACAGACGCAGTGATGATACCCTGCTGTGGAAATTCCTTCTGCGACGAGTGTGAGTTGTGGTCAAAATCGGAGTCTGAATCGTTGAATCAATAACAGAAATACAAATTTGAGTTTCAATTCTGATTCATTCGCCTATTCATGAATTGAGTTATAGCTAATTATACATTTTGCCGTAGGTGTTAGAACAGTTTTACTTGAATCGGAGGAACATGAGTGTCCTGATTGTAACGAGAAGGATGTTTCCCCTGAAACGCTCATACCAAATCGATTCTTGCGTAACGCTGTTTCTAATTTCAAAAATGAAACTGGTTACGCTAAAAGACAGTCTTACCGATCCGCCATGCAGAGAGCTCAAGCTGTTATTCTAGCTGATCAAACTAAAACTGAAAATCAACAAGCTGCTGTTCCCACTCTGGCTATTCCTCAAACTATTCTACCTCCGGTGCAGGAAAATACTCAAACTATACCTCCGCCGGAGACAAATGAAGTTATACCCAAAATCGAGGGCTTGATTCAAGACGTTGATGTTCATCGACCACCACCGGTAACCTCAGGTAAGATGCCAAAGATAATTGTGGTGCATTATAGTCGCAGAATGTAATTGCAGCTTAGCCCAAATTCGCTCTTCACATTTTTCTAGCTCATAAGACTGAATTCTGAATATTAGGACATCTGATTTGAGGAAAAATAATCATTCATTTGATTTGTTGGGTTTAATTGATAATGTAAATCTTACAACTGATCGTACCTATATCTTGTCTCCTTTTTCTATAGCTCTTCCCGAGTCGACTTCAGAATCGGATTTACAAAGTGATTCGGTGACAAAATTAACCACAGATGAAGAAACAGAGGTACCACCACCTCCGGGAACTGAGCCTTTACTACCTATACCTGCAATTGGTAGTTCACCCGAGAAAGAAAGAGAAATTCGAAGGGAACCACTGCCGGTTATTGAAAGAGAAGAGAGGCGCGATGACTACGCAGGAGAGAGGCACTCTAGAGAACAAAGGAGAAGCTTTAGCAGGGACAGTCATCGTGATAGGTGAATCATGATGAGCCTATTACATTTTATCAATTTATATAAAATAATTGTGAAATTCAAATGATCATGAAATCTGACTATTAATTCGACTTTGAAGCAATCGAAAGACTTACAATCAAAGAATTACACTTCCAATAGTTATCCTCACAATTTTTGCAACCAATTTATAGGAGCAACGAGAGAGGTCGAAGAATAGAAAACCTAAGAACGCTCGGTAACAGCCGAAGAAGGTCTCTATCGCCTAGACGATCACAGCGTGGTGAATATCCGACGCAGCCAGGTCCACCACCCCATTTAGTAAATCATTCCTTACCATCTAAAAGTTATCAGAGACCTCCCCTGGGTGAGGGTCACTATCCACCACCCATGCAGTATGATCCAGGTATCCGAAGGTCGACAGAAGACAGACCTGGTACTCCTACGGTCAGTAAGAAACTCTAAATGTGAAGGGGAAAACTAGCAAATGTTGATAATTGATGTTTGGTTAATGACAATGGATATTATTCATGAATTGACTAGATGTGAAAATGTATTTTTTGCCTAGATGACAAATTTATTAGAGGTAAAGTTTTCTGGAAATCCTTTGGCGGTTTCTGAATTCTCATATGCTTCAGGTTGACGAGCCGCATTTACACGGACCACCGACGAGCACGCAACCTCCTCTGCTGCCATTTCCACCAGGAGAAGATCGTGCACCTGCTCCAAACTATAATCAACCACCACCAAATATGGCTCCACATAATCCACCCCTGTTACCAGATCCATATATGGGTCACAGAATGCCCATGTATCCTCATCAGCAAGAACCACATTATGGACCGCCTAGATATGAGCGACCTCCTTATCAGGCTCCTGGATATAGACCTCCGCAGCCACCGAGAGGATACTCAGGACCTCCCAGACCCCTTCGTGGGATGCATCATGGTAAGTTTTCCTCAGCATTTATATCTTCAATATTCTAGTTAAAAGATACTGTTTTAAATGTGCATACAGTCGACTCCGGAAGTTCATGTGGGGTCGGAGGTTGTGATTTGATTTAATTTGCTCTCCGCAATTGGGTTTGTTTTCATTCTGAGTCTCATGCGCAAGACTTTGCTGTTATTATCATCGATTGGGAATATTCCCAATACTGGACCTATACGATTTTTCATCAGAGCTTAATGCTTTGACTACACTTTAACTGAAAGGAGGAAACATGTTGTTATCGCTACTTCATACATCTAGATTTGCTGTATATCTTATATCTTTCATGTCAGGATACCATTGTTATGAACAACATTTAGAAATCGGTTTCCAGAAGTTTAGAAATACTTTCCACAAAAGACTAATGTCCTGAAAGCTTCGTATCTCAATGAAAAATCATTGAAGAACTTGATGTGAAAAACCATTCTGGAAAGGAAGTACTAAGCTTTAAGATGATCCATCTTTTGATTGCTTATCTTAGATTCTCTTTGCGCCGTAACCAATTGAAGGTGAATTATTTTTACATTTTTGATTCCACCATTTCGAAGCGTTGTGGTAAAATCATTGCATGACAAAGTAGAATACGGAAGTATGACGTATAAGCTTCAAATTCGCCTCTTATGCATCAATTTTTAATGAATTTTTACCAAGATATGAAACTTTCAAGGAATTCGCATTTTTTGAAGTTTGCTTCCAAGCTTTTGAGTTGTATTATATGGGAAATTTATGAATAAATAATTAATCTCTGTAGTGTATACCGGTTTACTTATCAATCACTTACGATACCTGAAAAATCTTAGATGAAAAATACCAATTGTTCATAGTTTTTGTTTTGTCTTTCAATATTATTTTTAACACACGAACTTAAAAATAACTATCATCATTCTTTTCACAGTTGGATATCGAGGAGTTCAACCACCGCCGCCAGGAATGGGCCGAAACATTCACAATGGGAATCAACCTGGGTAATTTAATGAACTTTTATTACTCTATGACAATCAGAAATTTCAGTTGCTGTTACGATTTTTGCAATCAGTGACAAATTGAAATAACAAATTGTTTCACTATATTGCGGTTCAAATTTACTATGGTTCAAATTTTATAATAAATTCTAAAATGTGATTCCACAGCGTGATAGACGATCCTTTAGAAGCGTTTGAGAGGATGCTTCGTGAAAAAGATGAAAGAGATAGGAGATTAGGAAAGCAGAGAAGGCGAAGTAGAAGTCGATCTAGAACTCGTTCTTATTCAAGATCTAGATCAAGATCTTTTGGTAGAAGATCACCTTTGCCGCCAAGAATTAGCAGATCTAGAAGTCCTCTGCTAAAAAGACGATCCACCAGATCTCCTCTTCCGTTAAGACCGAGGAGTCGTACTCCTAAAAGAAGATCAAGAAGCAGAAGCTTCTCGATTAGCAGGTAATTATTTGTCTTCGAATAACAACGCCTGAATCAAACTAAAGAATAAATTGATGCCAATCTTAGTTCAAGATAATAGAAATTTCTAGAATCTGTAAAATTCTGTAATTATATCAGGATTTAAAACAATTGTTTTCTTGCAGATCTAGATCCTATTCTCGGAGCCCGTCACCACGAGGTTCTCTACCTCGTGATAGAGACAGAGACAGAGAAAGAGACAGGGAAAGAGATAGAGAAAGGGAAAGAGAGAGGGAAAGAGAACGAGAAAGAGAGCGAGAAAGGGAACGAGAAAGAGAAAGAGAGAGAGAAAGAGAAAGAGATCGTGATCGGGATCGTGACCGTGATCGTGATCTTCCTCCAAGATATAGATCTCCGGTTCGATCTCCACCCAGGTAAAAATTCTCGCTCATTTTATCATTTTATTTTACTCTGATATTGTTCTATTTCTGGAAGTCGTGAACAAATAGTCCAAATTGAAAGGACAAATAATTGAAAAATATAAATTCACAATTACAGATTCCAAAGAGAGAGGGAACGGGAGCGTCCAAGATCTCGAGAACCTCGTGATAGCTTTAATAGCTACTACAATGATTCTCCGGCGAATGATTATCAGTTTCGGGATCGAGAAAGAGAGCCTCCGCCCAGGGAAAGACCTCCGCCTAGATATCCAGCCAGGAACCCACCCCCTCAACACAATATACCCCCATTGCTGCCGCATCTTGCCGGAGCTGGAAGTCATCCGCCCCCGCTAATGTCGCTGGGCCCTTCACCACTGGACAGGAAAGACTATTATGATTCCTACAACAGGTATTTCTGCCTCAATAGTTTTTCAATACAAATACACGTAAAGATATCATCACAACACTTTTACACTACTTTAATGTTTCGATTTTGATAAAAGTATTTGTCCGCCAAAGTTTTATTATCTTCACAGTTATTCGTTTCTCCTAATTATATGTATATCGTTTGTTCTCCATTCAATGAAATAGGTAATACATACCTATTTGAAATGAATTGTCTTATTATTTAGCTGAGACGTGAATTAACTGCAAATACTTTTATTACACAATCCGAAGGGTGAAAAGGGGGTAAATAATTATAGTTGAGTCTATAAATCAAAAACTAGAATTCCAATAATATATGTGACGAAGATTTTCATCTTCTTCTTCGAATTAGTTTTGTTGATTTTGTTTAAATGTATTTTGTTCAAAATTTTTGAATCAGTGAATTGAAAGGAACGTAGCGCGAAATAAAAGTAGATACCTAATTGACCCAGACATAAATCGAACCCTAGTTTTTTTGCTCTGACTGAAACTATTTTATATTATATGTACATGTATGTATTTGTAGTACTGTCGAACGTTACGTTTACATAATCAATCTCCTCAGACACGTCCGCACACATGCACATACACACACACACACGACAGTCATGCACGATTTACCACTACTATATACTATAATGTAATGTGTTAAATTTAGAACAAAGAAAATATAAACGGAAAAAGAAGCAATATTTTGTGTATAAAAATCCAATAGTCGAATATTTATTTATTTATGAAATGAAATGAAATGATGATTTTTAATATCATATAATACTAATTACTTATTCGACGAGCTGAATTATTATAAACAAAACAATTTACCAAATATATAACTTATACTACGAAGATGAATTTTCGAACATTTGATTCGATCACAAATTCTTCATAAGACATGTTTACTGTTTCATTACTTGTATTATAGTAGATATATAGGTACTATGAATCCATTATACAGATATAGTTATTGTGTACAACAATATTTCCGCAATTATTAATATCACCTAATTATGTAGGTGTAGGTTTAAGATAAGAAATTAAAATTGCAATTGCGATTACAAAAACTTAAATTTGCCCAGAAATTGTTCTTTCGGTATGAGGCTGATAAAGTTCTTGTAATGTTAACAAGACAAAATCCAAATCACGAAAAATAATATCAGCCTGGGAGTTCAAATTTTCAACTTGAAAGTCGGCAATTTCTGAAACCATGAAAAAAAAATGAAGATTTTTTCTTTTTCGTCGTCAATAATTTTCCCCCGAATATCGCCTCATCGTGTCATTTTGTGACCAGTTTTTGGGTCGGAACAGCTGATATTATTTTCGAACTTCATTGAGTCTGATTTTTTTTATCAAGAATTTGATATCTTGTTGTTAAAAATTTCACAGTTGCTTCCCATGCCAAATACTATATCTATCGATTTCATATGCGTAATGGGCAGGCTACAGTTATCTGTTACTTTGTTACTTGTTTGTTATAAATAATCTGTGCACACACATATATATACTTTCTGGTTTATTATTAATCAGAAAAATTGGTTTAATTTGTAGTATTTATACAAGTAGTGAGATTAGTATATAGATATATATAAATATTGGAGTAAAATCTGACCGCATGATGATTTAATTATCTTTTTTTTTTTATTTTTTTTATTCTCCTCTTATACTGATTAAATTCATGACTGAATTTAATCAATGAACTGTGATATTATAGTTTGTGTACTATAATATAATATAGTATTATATAGTATAATGTCGTATTTACTACTTAGTTTTAATTATTGAATAGGAGGATCTTTAGATTCTGTATGATCGGTATATTATTAGAAAAAAACAATTTTAAGGTACGAGGTACGATATTGATGAGAAAAAAAGAAAAAGAAATTGATCGTTGGCGTTATTAGAAACTGTAAATATATCACATAGGTATACAAGAAGATAGAAAAAAAAACGAGAAAAAAAATTAGAAAATTATATATTCTAGAAAATTGATGGACTGAGAGCGAAATTTTAGAGATTTTCTATTACCTGTACAGAATTGTGAACTGCAAGAGTTGATACTGATCATTATATGGTATATAATTTATTTCTATTCTCCGCTGATCTATTCTATTCTATTTAGTATTTAGACAGTTAAAGAAATATTGTACAAATCGTTAATTTTATTTTTCTTCTCAAGAAAAGGGAATCGAACAACGAAAGAAGAGATTATTTTTCTATTTTTCTGATTTTTTTCTCACACAACTGCGTTACTTCAGTCTACTTGATCCTATTTATTTCGATATTCTTTCTGTAACTTGTTATGTTTCATTGATTGAGAAAAAAGAGTTTTGTAGTTGGAAGTAACAATAATGATCACAATAATAACGGAAATCCGGAAGGAAGTCGAGTGTATTGAGAATTTCACCGATGGATACAAATTTACAACAGAGAATTGATTTCATTATTATCATCATTTGATGTTGAAGATTTTTGTTCTCAACGTGAGTAGTTCTACAAGTATTAACATTTGAATCATTTTCTTGAACCTTTTTGAATATTTTACTCAATCCATTTGTTAGATAAAGAAAGATCTGTTTTTTCATTCATCTAGATTCTTTATAGTTATATCAAAAATTTTAGAACACAACCGCTCCGCGTAGACTGTAGAATGATAAATTGCTAGAGAAAAAAGAAAGAAAAGATTGAGGGCCTGTAATCGTGGAGAAAGACTTTATCCAAGTATAATGAAAACAAAAATGACGTATTGTGTAAAAAGCTGATAACCATTTCACAAATTTTGTTGTGTCAAAACATCAAAATCTGGTTTACTGTTATCCCCGAAGTCTTCATATTATTGCCTATAATACGTACAGAGAACAACGTAATTGATAATTATGAATAAATGTACAAATATACGAATGAAATACTGTACGTTGACTATGGGATTCATGCAGATCATTAGTATATCGTTATTATTATTATTATCATCATTATTATAATCGATAATAATAAGCTGCACGAAAATATCGGGGTATAAATGTTGTTCAAAAAACAAAACACAATATACCGCTCTTCTACATATTTGCGGTGAGTCTGTTGTTCTACTTCTAAAATAAGATTTTGGTCATCAACACACACGTCTCAATGCTTACATACATAGTATAGTATAATTTTAGTATAATTCTGTTATCAGAATTTTAGAGCAAATATCCTAACATACACATTACGACGATATTTACAATCTGTATTAAGTAATATACCTACTAGATTTAAGTCAAAGAAGAATCTTCGGCTTTACGAAGATCAATAATATTTTGTATTCACATATATAACGACTACTGATAGTACAGAAAATTGTATCAATGTAATCGGATCGATTAATGAACTACGAATGTATAACCGTGTACAGTATAATTCAAAGCTACGAGATTCTGATCTGAATATATTATTTGAACTACTTGCTCTGTAGAGGTTTTGCTGTTATACTTACACTCAGCGCAGAAAGAATCAATCTTAACGATGATAAATTTGTTCATTCTTTGCTCGTCTACCATGTCAGATACAATATTAATATATTACATTATTTATCATTTCACGATGCTCGCGATAACTTAAAGTATCGACATAGCATCCAGAATGTGTTGAAAACAAAAGAATAAGAGTTTTACTCCTGGTCACAGCAAAATTATTCAAAATTTCAATGTTTTGCTCAGAATAGTATTAATATAGTATATAATCTTTCACTTATCGTTTCCTCCCAGATCTCACTGTTTAAATCTTTGCTACTGCTATTTCTGTAATCGAGCAATCAATGAGTCGCTCAAAATGAATCTTTTTTCTGGCTGCTATGCACCTATTTATTTATCTATAACGGAAAATATATAATAACGATTATTTCTCTTATATAGACTGTCATTGAGATTGAAATTATAACACTAGTCGATAAATTATATGGAGTATTCAGATTGAGCAAAATAGAGAATGTCTTCCTATTAATATAAAGAGTTTGAAATAAGAATCGTAAAAATACTTGATCGTTTCTTTTCTATGCCTTGAAAGACAAAAAATAATAATCCGATCAGTACGTAACATGAATTTTAAACCTTTTCACTTTCATTCGAGGAAATAGAAAAATGGAATTCTGATCACAAATTATTCTTCTAATTACGATAGTTATATTGTATATCTAAAATATTTCACATTCGCTTTCAACCTTTGTGTTATTTTTATTTTTTAGGATAGTAGGTAACTCTGCAACGCTAGTTTATTCAACTCTTGTTTAACTTGTCAGTTATATATTTATAAAGAGGCACTAACAGAAAGTATGCTGATTATTAATTGACATTAGTACTACATGATATCTGAATCTCATCGATTGACGCAAATTGAGAACGATAGGAATCCCTAATCTGAATATAATTTTATCGCAGCTGCGAAAGTAAAGAAAAGAAAAATAGGACCAGAATATTACGATGAAATTGCTGTAAGGCTTATAAAGATTTGCTAGTGACACTGAATAATCATTTTTGCCTGATCGAAATATTCTATTTTTCTTTTCTCTTAATTTCTATACATTTTTTTTGTTGTTTTTTTTGTTATAATTCAGATTTACTAAACATTTTCACAGTATGGACCTGTTCATTTATTTGCTATTGTTGTGTAAGAGAACTTTACGACTATGTGAATAATCTTTATTATTCTTTGTTTTCTTTACATTGTCTTTTCTCTTTTTCTTTTGTTCTTTTGTTGATGTTTGTCATATATTAATTATTATAGAATAAGAGATTGAAATTATTGTAAACTGATTTTTTTGTATAAATAATAAAAATAAAAATAGACCCGGTATGAGAGAAAAAAAAGTAAACGAAGAGAGAAGGTCGCAAGAGATTTTTATCGTCACAAACCACCAGCCTGGATTGACGGTCCGGTATAGCAGCCAACATGTCCTCATGGTTTCTGATTCAGGTGAATTCAGGGCCAAATCAATATTTGTAACAATCAATTTTGTTTTCATAGATATTTTCATTTAGCTACTATACCATTGTACATCGTCAACTATCAAATATTCTTTCTATTCAAAGACTCATTTAATAAGGTGCAAAAATTATTTTAGTGACTACGAATTTTGTCAATTTATCGGATAATAAATCAAGATTTCATTTTGTTCTTTTTTTTTACCTGGAATTAGAATTGCAATTATTTTCAGAATTCTTATCACAAATTAATAAACCTCATAATAGTTGAGAGCAGAGTAAATTGTTGAAGTATAAAAGAGGTAAAAAAATGTTTTTTCAAGCTGGAGGGAAGCAGTTGATAATTTTGTTTGTGTGAGACGGCCAATGCGTTGACGATCAGTTCCGAAGGTAACAAAATATGTTACAAATATTGATTTTGTATTTTTATAATACTAATCATTATTTTCAGCAAAACTGTTGATTGCAATGGACAACTTCAACGTCAGGTCTAAAGGTTTTTATAACTAATTTACATCATTTCAGGCTTACATTATCAGGTATAACTGGGAAAAGATTTCCTAAAATGAAACTTGAAAAATTTGAATCTACATAATATTGAATACATGAAATAATCTTTGGGCTTGCGTTTCATCTAGTTGACGAAATTTCTTATTATGTAACTTCAGATATGATATTAGTTTCATTTATAGCACAATTATTAGAAATGTTAGAATAATAAAATCAGTATTATTTAGGACATATGATTATTCGGAATGGGTTTTATTCTCTAAACTCTAGGAAGTAATTGTTTTCATATAAATCAGGGAACCGATTTCTCCTACATTTAATTAAAAATATTATTAATTTAAAAAGAAAAACAATGAAACAGCTTTGTGTAATCATCTTACGATGATTAAGAAAAAATAAATAAATTAAGATACGTAAAAGTGGTATTCGAACACACCAAATACAGTGCTTAGATCATATTATAGTTACTGTATATGAAATTATTATATGAAAAAATATCGATATTTCTATCTACCAACGTTCACAATAAAGTATATTATTTAAATCATACAATTTTTGTCTACTATTTCATCCTTATTCAGAGCCTGAGGGGTGTTGCGATAATTACGTCTGATGAAAATTCTCCATCCATATTTTCGCTATATGGAGTAAAAATAATTCAAATATTTGATATTGAATCGACTAAAAATTTAGGCCGTCGTATATATTTCCTTTTTTAACTAACGTCTCATTGTTTGTCAACAGGTATCCAGGACCTACTCCACAACGATTTACTAGTCCAAGCCGAGAACCACCACCAAAACGGTTTGATGATGTTGCGCCACCGGGTACTGAGGGATATTACGATCTTCCACCACCCGGTGTTGATCATCCTGAAAGATCCATAAAAGAAGATCGTGAAAGAATACGTTTATCCCGTGAACGTGAAGAGCGTGAACATCCTACTAAAGATCAAGATCCTGAAGAGCGAGAGAGACTGCCAATCAGAGACGATAGGTATATTAGCAATGTTCTAACTTGCTCATTTTAGTTATGATAATAACGCTCCTGACTATCAATATTCCGGCTCGGATTTCGATCTAAATTTCCATTTTCTTCCAGAATTCGAGAACGTGAAGATCGTGTGAGGGAGAGAGGAGATGATAGAGACAGAAGAGGTGTCGAAAGAGAACGAGAAGAAAGAGAAAAAATTGTCCCACCAACTAGGGAACGTGAAGAAAGAGGCACGAGGGAAAAAGATGAACGAGAAAGAAGAGAGAGGGATCGGGAAAGAGAACGGGAAGAAAGACATCCCAGAGAACGTAGAGAAGAAGAAAGAATCGTTGATAAACGAGACTACGAGAAAGATCGGTAATTTTATTTGGTTGAAATTATTTTCATTAGTAATTTCACCTCCACAGCTTTTTTTTTCTTGATATCACCAATTCATAATACATGAGAATCTTGTTTGTTCACAGGTATAGAGAAGACAGAGATCGATATAGAACAGAAGACAAAAATCGAGGGCGAGATAGAGAGCGAAGAGATCGTGACTACGAGCCTGACCGAGAACGCCATGAGCGTTATGACCAATATTCTGTCGATAGGAAACGTTCGAGAAAGAGTCAGAGTCCGGTGAGACCAAAGTCGAGAACCGAAGGTAAGGATCAAACGCCGGAGAAAGGAAAACGGAAGGAGAAAGATCACGAGGATAAGGTAGATGACAAGAAAAAAGAGAAGAAAATTAAGGATAAAAAGAAGAAGAAGGATGCAGATGAAAAGGAAAAGAAGAAGAAGAAAAAGAAGGAGAAAAAAGCTGCGTTGAAGGAAGCGGCAAAAGATGAGGCTCAGAAAGTGAACGACACTGAGAACGTACCACCTGTTGAAGAGAAACCTGAAGTTATAACAGCAATGAAGACTTCTGAACCTTTAGAGGTAGAAAAAATTGCGGTGGAAAAAATTGCCAAAGAAATTGTGCCGCCCGTTATTGTTAAACAAGAATTTGATAAAAAATCCTTAGCTATCAATCCAGAACCACCAGAGTTTATTCAAGATGTGTCTTCGGAGTGTTTAGAAGAAACGGAATTTGGAGCCAATCCTCCAAATCCTAACTTCAAACCAATTCCAGAGTTGAAAGCAGAAGATCAAGCCCATGATTCGTTGTACGGTGGACTCGATGACACGGAAATAAAAACTACGCTTACAGAAAAGTATTCTCCAGGTATGGAAACGGAGGAGCAGGAGCAAGTTGGAGTCGAAAAGTCACCTAAGAAGGATGAATTCCTTGCGCCGGTTCCCGAATTATCGAAATGGGAAAGAGACGAGACAGCCGTAGGGTCTGACAGTGTCCCTGAATCACCTCAGGAAAAGTTAGGCACGGATGAACCAAAGACACCGAAAGTTGTCACTTCGGAAGTTTTGAAACGAGCTGAAAATGCAATTTTCCAAAAAGCTATCAACGCCATCAGGCCCATAGAGATAAAAAAGATAAGTGAAAGTAGAAAAATATTGTATCAAAATCCAGAACCAAAAGTACTAGAGCCTGAGCCTCCGAGAAAAAGTGTTAACGTAACTATCAACGTTGGAAGGAATGAAAGAAACGTGGAGATCGCGGAACCAGTGAAGAAAGCAAAATTAGATCGTTCCAAGTTTAAACCAGTTCCGGAATCTCATTCACCGACGAGACTGTCAGCGAAGGAAAGACTCGGCGAGAAAGTTGAGGACGATAAAGAGAGGAAAGTTGTTCCTGTTAAAGCATTTTTAGATCGACACGAATCCAAGTGTGAAAATACGTCTAGAAGTCGATCGCCAAGAACGGGTGGTAGAGATAGAAGAATTTCTCCGTTAATGGAACGGCGCATCGATCCGCCATCAAACATTTCTAATCCTGAACGCAAAGTATTTTTGGATGAGAGAAAGAGGGATAGAGATAGAAATGATCGTCCTAGAGAAAGGAATGATTCGAGAAACGACAGGCATGATCCAAGATTAGAAAGAAATGAATCGAGGGCGGATAGAGGAGAGCTAAGAATCGAAAGAGGAGATTTTAGAATGAATAGAAACGAATCTAGGAATGATCCTAGAAATGATCCTAGAAACGAATCTCGAATGGATAGAAATGAGCGTGAAAGAGAAAGAGATAGAAAAACGAGAACGCCACCGATAGCATACAAAAGAGAAGAAATTGGGAAACAAGGATTTGTCAAGCGCAGAGAAGAACACGAGGAGGATAAAAAGAAAGATAAGAAAGTCAAGGAGGATAGAAAACGAAAAAAGGAACATAGGAGTAGGAGTAAATCGAAAGATCGTAAGAAGCGGAAAGAAAAGAAGCACAAAAAGGACAAAGAAAAGGTTCAAGACAAGAAACAAAAACACAAGGAAGATTCTGAGGTCAAAGAAAAGTCTCAAATAGTTACGGTGAAACCGATAACTGAAAACGAAGTACCTCCGCCGGTCGAGGTGAAGAAACAGAGGAAAAATCCTCGGCTTGTTTCAGATAGAAAACGTAGTGTTTTAGATGAAGCGAGCTTTGAGCCCGACTATTCAGCCACGGATTCAGAATCGGAAGGTGAAGACAATAACAAGGTGCTTCATGCGGCGGTGAAGAAAATAAAACCAGAGATTCCAGAGGCGCAAAAAGAGGCTGAGATTAAAGTAGTGAAGAAACGAGTTCGCTCGTCGAGCACCGAAGAAGATACCAGCAGCTCTGATAGCTCGTCTTCCGATAGTGAAAGTTCGGACGAATCTCTCAAGCGAAAGAAACGGAAGCATAAGAAGCACAAAAAACGAAAGTCCGTTAAAAAAGAAACGACTACTGACTCAGACACGAATTCAGATTCTTCAGATTCTAGTTCAGAGGAAGATAAACATAAGAAGAAATCAAAGAAGTCAAAAAGCAAGAACAAACCTGCTAAGAAAAAAAAGAAAACTAAACACAAATGACGACGTTAGATAATACTGCGTTTGAGGAGACAGAACGCTTTTCTTTCTGGTAAGTTTTCAGCCAATTTTCACAAATGGAATAATATTGTGAAATTAGTATATCGATAAAAAATGGTAAGCGAATCTGTTTGGATTACCCTAAGTTATATTTATTTCGTATCTATCAATCTATGAAACATTGTCTGTATGTTTAATAATCACAATCTTATTAAAATTACATCTTTAAAATGCGAAAATTTTCTCAATGCTAACTAAGACGATTTGAAATTTAGAAATGTGTTACATGACCTCGTGGATATCGATATGAAACATCTGTGTGTCGTGAATCAATTAAATTCTATATAATAATGAAAAATAGTTTCCTATTTTATTTCACTTTATATCATTTATCCCTGTCACAGAAAGCTCAGTCGCAAATATAATATGTGTGAGATTCTATTATAACATTGAATTACCTACCCTAAACATACTTCGTTCGTAATTGATAAATCCCAGTAATACACGTAACAAAAATAACAATAATAATGGTGATGATAATAACAATAATTCATTCCTTATTTCCACAATTTTTTACAGTAAATATGAAAGAGAAAATAAAGAATACAAATGAAAAAAACGAACAAAAAACTTCATTACTTTCGAATGATGTACAGTACAGCAATCATGTAATAATGGTTGATCGATTATTATTGATAAATCTTAGAAAATAGGTATAACATAGTGTTTCAGCCGATGCAGAATTTAATATAGTGTTATATTATATTATACTTTCGTAATGTACTTTCGCTATAATAATAGTAACGATAATAACAATATGTAGCTGCTTAGATACAAAATAAACACTCAAACAATTACCCTGGAGTAATGATTTATCGAATTTTTTTCAAAAATACCGTCTATTACGCTGTACACGCTGTACACGCTGTACGCTCGTACAGAATTATATTCAAATTAAGAAATTTCATTGCAATTCGTGTGTTCGTAAATATTGCACGGTATTAGGTTTCTTGAAATTTCCTCATTAGCAGGGCATCCCGAAAACCTGGGAACGTAAATATAGAATATAGAAATACTATAAATGTTATTCTAGAAATTTTGATGCGTTGATTCACGTTGCGCCGTTTCTGAAATCTCAAAATTTGAATTTTTCGCGTTTTTTTCTTCTCTTGTTTTTTCTCGCGAGGATTTCCGTTAATTAATTAAAGAGAAGCTTGTAAGTGTAGACAGCCGATGATATGAAGCAAAATGTGTACTGTCAGTGAAAAGGAATAATATTGGTCTGCAAACTCTCAAATCAAATTCTGAGAGAAGAGAAGTGGAGCTGATTAACTCATCCTGCATGAACAAAGGGAATTTCGGGATATTGACTCATTTCGAGAACGGAAATGAAGCGAAATATTTAAAGCAAAACAAAAGAACAATTCTTTTTATTACAAAATCATCATAAATAGATCCTAATAAATAATCATTACACAGGTATAGGTACGCAGTTAAAAAATAAGTAAATTCAATAATTTCTAATTGGTCTTCAAATTCTTGAACGTTTCCACAAGACTGAAGAGCAAGGGTAGACTTTTCGTCTCGTCATTTTCTTTCACTCCCAAATCTTGTGATAGAAATGTTCGTTCTATCGGCTGTTTTGGCATTTCACATTCTGAAAGAAAATACATATATTTCATAAAAGCAGGAAATTGAAATCAATGTATTATAGAGACGGTTATGCTGTTTCGGAAACTTCATGTCGGAATTAAAATATTGAAGAAGTTTGTCTAATTCACAAATGCATCCCGGTAAACCAAACTGCAGTATGGATGAATTGTGTTTCCAAAACGATATTCGATCAAAATAACGAAATATCATTATCCGTAACCATACGCCGATTCAATTCCGCTCAATTCGTTTCAATATGGAATTTGAAAAAATTGGATTCATATTGCTCCGATTTTCCTAATTTTGGGATGCTCGATCAAATTTGGCCCTTTTTCGATCATTTTCAACTGGGAATACTCGAAAATGGGCTGCACTATGCGGAAGGCAAAACATCTTTGCTACTTTTGCCACATAAGCAAGAACCCCGATGTAATTAAAAGAAGCACGATGATTCTGCATTTTGATAATTGCAATTGGAATAATCGGTCGGTATATTCCTTCGGGATTTGAATTTTGACCGGTGTAATCGTTCGTTATACGTGGATATCTTTGAGCGGAGAATGAAAAAATTGCCGGTGAGTAATTCCTCCCACGCGAATCGACCAACCGGAATCACATACCTGCAATCAATACGGTTGAGGTGTACCTGTATCCAATCCAATCTAAATATTCTCGAATGAGTTCATTCAGTACTAAGACATCGTGCGGAGGGCTGGGACGATTTGATTTTTTATTTTTGCTCGATCCGTCCAACAGATTCATCACTTCTGTTCTCATTTCCGCTTTAATACGCCCGAGCTTACCATCTGCCTCTAGCGAATCTCTTACAGCTAAAAAGATGTAAGAAATATAGGTGAATTCTCGTCGGCACGATCATTCCGTATATATACGTTACGTATTTATGGTATAAATGAGGAAATTTTGATACCGCGTACCATTGATCAAATCTTTTTCTGTGGCCATTTTCAAACAACTATCTCGCGCACAACTCGATCGCGCATCCCAGCAATCCAGGTGAAAATAAACACAGCGATACATGCAGTCGAGTTCAGAGTATATGAAAGGAAAAGACAGGTGGGCTGGCATAAGGGCTGTTATAGCAGACAATAGTATTCCAAGACCCAGGCGGTTTGCAGTGAGCAATATTGTACGTTAGCTCAACTGCAGGTTATCGACAGATCGAGGACCATGGATCCATGAGAACGGAGAAACGATCTAAATATCTACGTGACAAATTCTATTTTCAAAGTCTACGGATTCAATACAAGTAACTTAATTGAATTCTCATATTACTTTCCATGGTAGAATATATCACCAATAATATAATGTCACTAGTTCTGTACATTTCTCCGTAATTTTTACTGTAAGCTGTCGATCGAGTAATAGGAATCTACCGGCAGTAGATCAAAGCGAATTCTTTACATGCAGGTTGATTTATCCACAAAAGTCTTACCGATTGGGCAATATATCGATCTTTTGATCGGTGATATTACTGCGTTCAATTTCATTCTTCATGTATTTCGATTTGACGGCAAACAAACTTTCTTCGGAAGGTAGGACATACAATGAATTTAGTAGTCACGGGGAAAAAAATTATTACATGAAACTACATCTGATTCATTACATTTGTTCATATGATAAATTTATTCTATCAGATCTAGTCAGATATCTGACGCGATATACGACTGGATCTGATTAGGAATAGTCACGGTGAGGTCTGACATTCGATACGGTCAATTTGGATTTTATATCTATTCAGATCTGTAACTGTATCCAATGCAATCGCATCAGTTATAACATCACTACTCATGCCCGATCTGAATAGATCTGGACAAGATCTGATTGGGAAAAAATGTTCATCCGATCAGATACAATTAGGCAGGAAATGAATTCGAATCAGATCTGATCGGGTCTAACCATTCATTTGTATCCGGGGTGTGAAAAGGAGTGTTTCTTCCCGGGCTGAGAAGTTGTTTGGTAGATATAAACAAAGTCTCGAGACTTCTGGTAGCGTTAACAGAACTGTTACCCGATTTTCTCGACTCTGTGACAGTTATGCTAAGTATTGTTCGTTCAAAGAAAATATTTTTACGATCGGAAGTACACATGGATCAAAATCGTGATTCTGCTTTCCGTCATCGCAGCTTCTTATTTCATGCATACATACACACATACCGATATATACGAAACTCCGATTTCCATACTCGCTTCATCTAACCACTCGCGAATGATAAGAATATTTACGACATTACTAGCAGCCTATAAACTATTCCCTGCAGCTGAATCTTTCCGTAAATATATCGTGAAGTTCAGTGAGAGCCTCGTGTATTTACGTTTATAGTTTTTCGTGGTCTCGGACTCTGAACAGTCGCCATCGCACAGGCGATCGTGTGAAACGCATAATATCTCCGCAAGCCAATCATCTTGACGTGTTGATTAGTCCGTTAAAATTTCAGCGGTTTTTCCACGTTCCATTTCTTCCTTCTCGCGAATTTTATAACTCCATGTTCCGTACCAGCTTCGGTACAGCAACGTCCGAAGCACGCTCTGCAGAAATTCACCTGCTATGACGGCCAGGCCCAGTCGAAAGCTGGAGAATTAAAATTTCAATCGTTTCCATCGTCCGGACAACTCAATTGCCTGCGGCCTCGTGATCACTGTAGGGATATCTATCAACCACGTGGGAATACCTCTCTGATCTAGATATCTTTTCCAATTTCACCTATGCTAGACCAATGTCCGCTGCAGTTGCGGAGCTCCCCGGCCTCTGCAGGTTTCTTCCGTTAACCCAACAAATTCCACTGTTTATTACAAGTCACGTCTCGGAGGATAATAAGATAAACAAATGCCCTTTATGGGCCGTGTCTAAATTTGTAATTACTAACCAACCGCTTTTTGTAATGCGCTGTATATACTGTGTATGTACTACCGACGTATCTTACGAATATTCCTACTCGTAAATTCATCATATTAACACACAGAAAGCAGGAATAGGGGGCATAAGCTGCACGGCTTAGGAAGGAATCTGAGGCTTCGTGCAGCTCCCCGGATCTCTCTCGACCAGCACATACATGCTATAATAATGCCTGGAGATAATCTATATAAATTCTTTATCAAGCCGCGGCTTCGTGTCAGGTTCTTATCTTTTTATCAAAGGAATCCTCAATACCTAGATTCCAAATGACGGTGTGAGATTCCAAGCGATAAATCATTGTCAGGCGATGCACCTGAGCAAAAGGCGGTTATCCTAGATTTCATTTTATGCAACGATGCCTCCTCTCTCGTTACAGGTGTAGAGGATTTATGTATGTATGTATGTATATACCTGAAATGAGATTCGAAAAAAGAGCGCGCTCAAACTTAATTCGGAAGCCGCTGATTATTTTAATTCAAACCGCATCCATATATATTTTATACAGTGTGAATATAACTCTTGAAAATCCGTTCAATTTGTCACAAAGAAATTGACGGCCTTGGATAAAACACCCGTTACAAATAACCGCAGATGGTAGTAAGGTATATATATATATATACGGTGTATAATACGAAACGAAATACAGAACGTACGTCTCCTCTACATATAACTTCGTTTCACATAGATATTTATTATACTAAAAATAAAATAGGATGTGCTATATTATAGTATGATAATTTTCTAACCCAGAATGCCGTTCTAATGAGAAAAAGACGGTTAGGCGAAAATTATAGGCCCATATATGAATGTATGTGGTTGGGTACTAAGCTGGTTGGTTCTACTGTAAACCATGAAAAGAACTAGTACTCTAGGATCTTCTACGGTCTACGGTTTCGGGAGATATAATTTTGTGTTTGTCTCTATATGAGGCTTGAATTCGATTATTAACGGAGGTAATCATCGCACAATGCTAGGACTCAGGATACACGGGCAAGGTACGAAATCGGAGGCAATCCCTGGCAACAGGATGCTGCTGAAGACGGTTATTATATACATGTATATATTCGTAATAGTGCCAACGAAATTAAGAGCCAATATAATATATATAGGTATACGGGAATGAGCCGAAAAATTCACTCTTCCTGTATTTAATTGTTCTTCACTTCAGTCGTTAGCGTTGTATGAAGAAGACGGGAAAAAAATGGTGATGTAAAAATAGGTAATACTCGGCCATATATGTACTTGACGTGGATATTCTCTCCTAATGAACAAATTGAAAAAGAAGGGAAAAAAGACCCACGGATGTGCCATAACCCACGTGATTCCGTAGCTCATTGATCTTCTTCTGATCGAAGTTTTCCGGAGTTCGTTGCCTCTAATCATCCCGTTCTTTTACTCCGAACGAATTATCGCCTCTTTTTCTCTTCGCCTATTTTCATCTCTTTTCTTTTCTCTTCTTCTCTAATACGATCCGCACGCGGACTGTTCTGCAGGATTAATGGAACCTGGTTATACCGCTACTATAATGTACCTTGAATTGTCCGATGTTTCAAGTCTCGAGGAACGGGGGAACGACGTACCTACTTATAGGTACATCCAAGATTGTCAATACAATTTCCCCGTCTATCCGCGGCGGGAAGCTCGATCATCGCAATCTGCAGAATCAGGGACCGCGGTCGGGGGAAATGTGCGAGTAAACAAAAAAAAAAAAAAAAAAAAAAAAAACGAAAGATCTACAAACTTATGAGTATATAGGTATAGCTGGAGATAATAAATTCCGAAATATCCAACGGACAGAATATGCTCTGATAGCTCTCCTGAAAATCTTCTTATGAAAAATCTCTGGCGCGCTACGTGGATCCGGTCACGTTTTCTGGGTTGAAAAGAAGCCTGAATGAGACAAGATCAGAAAAAGAAAAAATAAACGTGGGAAAGGGGTGTGTGTAAGAGGAACTTTGAAAATGGAGTGTATTTTGAGATATTCGAAAATTCTGTAACCGATTTATCCCGCTTCGTGAGATACGAGGACAAATATTTTCGAAAGATTGGGGCGAGATCTCACGTCGGCTTCTCACGGCGCCCCGGGGGAAGATCGGGATCGGGGCACGAATATCCGGGACATCTCGAAGGATGCTTTCAATGAATGAAAGATCATTTTCGCACGACATTTCACCGGACGATTCCATTTGGCGAATGACAAAATCAAATCGTAATTAGAAACAGCGGTTACGCTTTTTGTGCGCGAACGCTGTGCAGTTGCCCATACAGACCGATTATTTCTCAATGGAAATATAGCAAAAACATAGCCAAGACTGCACTATGTACAGTTCCAACAGGAATTGAGTAAGAGAAGGAAAGAGATAAATTAACGTAGAGACGGACAAGAACAGAACTGAGGAAATTTTCTAGGATACGCATCAGAACATTCCAGGATAACTCGCACACTTTTTCAAGGAGTCGTTCAACTCCATGAAATTTCCAGGATCTTCAGGACTTTCCGGATCGCTGCGGGACACCGTTCAGTTTTCCAAGACGGGGGCAAATCGGGTAATTTACGGTAGATAGGACGGCGTTGATAACGCGAGTAGCCTCGTCTATAAGAACGAGCCGCCAAAGCAAAGGCAATTCTCGCACCGCGCTGCCGAGCCGAGGATTTAAATCCACCTCCGGTTATACCTTATAGGTATAGTATGCTTATAGCTGAGAGAGCACTACAAAGTGTGAAAAAATGATCAAACTATACGTATACCACCTATATGCGGTAATAACAACTAAGCGGTTGAAAATTCGCGGTCGCGAAGGCCCGTCCGTCGCTAAATTAATATTAATTAGCGTATATTATACTCGATTTATCAGTCGCTTGTGCGCATAGCGATTTATCGGAAAATTTATAATCACCGACCGATTGGAATTTCGAACCGTTATCCCGCACTATAATATATAGGTACACTTCGAAGAGAAAAATTGGGTAACGCTACACCACTGCAGATTTATTTCCCGTACGATGATGCGATAGAAATCGAAAGGCCGTAAAAAAAGACACCAAAAATTCACGAATGAATACAAATTTTCGGGTTTGTAGGTAGGATACCAATCTAGGTGTATACTAGACGAGCTGAGTCTATTGCCGATTGCGATGAATTGATGCCTCATAGATACCAGGATTCCTTTTTTTTCGTGGATGTCAATTCAGTTCAGTTAAGGTCAGTTTAGTCTCGAACTACGTTACGGTCTTTCCATTTGCGAGGATGTAGGGTAAGGTTGCTATCGATGGACCGGTTGAATATTTCAAATACGCGTCAGTAGATTGAGCTCTGTTCAGGTCAAATTGAGCGTGGTAGTCGAGAAAAGGTGGCCATGCTGAAAGGACTCACTTGGCCATAATAGACGTGCTTGAAATCAAGGAAAGCAAGAATTTGCCCTCTCTGATCTTATTTTCCACGATTTTGCAAATGTGTTCGTACGGTTATACCATTGATTGGAATAAAATCGCCTCGCATGCTTTTATAGCTGAAGATTCATACTTTGAAATGATACCAGTCATTCATTTGTACATTCCAGCTGGGGGGGGGGGGGGGGGGGGGGGTAATAGATCAGGCTATGTGTTGCTTTGCAAATTTCCATAGATGGACCATGAAACACTGCCATGAATGGACCAATTTTCAGAAGTTGTAGGAAAGTCTGTCTTTCAAGAGGTTTCTTTACGGTTTACTTACAATTTCGTTTGAGAAGATTGTAATCTTTGTTTCATTTAGTCCAGAAGAAACAGATAGTTTCGTTCTTCGTGATAGTTTCATTTCTCATTCGATGCTGAGCTCGTCTATAATAGTTGAAAGAAAAAAGAATGGTTGTACGTATACAGAAAGATTTTCTTCTAGATTTTAATCAGTCTAGATCTAAGATATATTGTTTCGTTATGCACGGACGTGAAAAATCGAAGAATACTGTATATTTCTTTTTGCCTGGGACACTTCTAAAGTGATACCTATATGATTAGATTACGTACTAATATATGTGCAATTTTGTATGAAGTAATAACTTTTAAGTCTACTACTTTAATCGAAATCTACCCATACTTCATCAATTTATTATTGACACCGATAATATTGAGTCATTGAACTGTTTTTAAGTTCATTACTTCGGTGGTCCAACGAAGGAGACCGAGTGGTCCATTAATGGAGAGGGGTTGCCATGAATGGACCAAATGCAAAGAATAGAAAATCGGTTTTGCTTAGACGAAAATTAACGATAATTTTTTCCACATGTAAATATTTTGTAGAAGAAGTTTCAATGAAAAGATTCACCATTGGTTTTGCATGTCTGAGTGAAAATGTCATTTTTATGACCAATTTTGCTTAGGGTATCCATCGATAGCAACCCCACCCTATAGTGAATATCCTCGATTGCAGTGGACTTCCGCGAGCATGTGATCGCTCATAGCTGTGGTTTACGAATCGGTGAAAAAGGTATTTTGTTCTCTGTTCGAATACCTGTTCGCCCTGTACTTATACAACGTCGGGAGAAGAGGAGACACGTAGGTATACATTGAGAATTGTATAAGAAAAAATACTCTGCGGAGGTCACTTTTGACAATATAATGTCTGCGGATCACACATCTACCGTGTTTTTTCAGTAGTATAGACGAAGAAGAAAGAGGTGTACAAACAAATCATATTACAGAGTTGTTCATCGATTCGTGAAAATGGCAGACACACCTGCCTACTCCACCTCGGCGGTGTAATTAGCGATACGTGATTGGCGTAACATCGAGTGTGATCAGGTGAAGCGGGTTGTAGTTACATAGCTGTACGTCGTGCAGATTCGACGAGGAATCAGTTCAGCGTTATTATATTTACCGAATTCAGATGCGATACTATAATGTAATAAATCAAGCTATATCAAGCTACGTGCCTGTGCTATCACTTTTTATACCTACTTGATGTACGTTGGATAGGTAGGTATACTATAAATCGGAGATCGGTACTGCATAGCTATTTAACGATCACGATTCACGAATTAGATGTTATTATCGATCCGGTCAGGTATATAGCTTTATATTAATCGATTCAGAGTTCGCTGAACGTATAGGTTTATATAGAACCTGCAAACCAAATATAATAATGAAACCGTACGTTGATTCACAATTTACAAACAATTTATACACACAATTATGTACACACATACACCCTCTTTACGATGTATACTCATTTGCTCTCGCGAAGTCTAGGTACATGGTCATTCAACGGATACATAAGGCTCAATTTTTCACCGGACTATTCGCCTCTTCACATTCTTCGCTGTATCAAATTATTACACATCGATCGACTGGGTATGTGTACCGCCTCGGGTACCGCACCGCCTTCGATCGGTATTTTGATCAAATTAATAGAGTTATTACGATTCGTGTAAGATTCTCGTCCGAAATTACACCAATAAAGACCGCAATTAATTACAGTACCGCGCAGAGGCAAGTGGATACTACAGCTATAACACGATAGACAAGGTCTAATAAACGCGTAACATGTGTGTATACATGCATGAAATGGATCGAATATATCTCGTTCGCCCGCTGCAAAATGTGCGTCTCGGGTGAAAAGTTACAGCACGGAATACCAATTCGTGAAATATTTCCACAATATTGAAGGAAATTTTTGGCTTGGAGATGTATAATATACTTCCGAAATTAATTTGGACACCAGTCCACGAGGTGGGACATCTGAAGTGTCGCGAGTGGATATCTCGGATACCAGGCGTCGTAGGAACAAGTATGTCGAATAAAACTTGTAGAATTCTTAGTGGAACATCTTGCGGAAATATTAGTTTACCAACAGAACTGGATGCTCTCAGGAAATCGATGTATGAAATCCATCTTTTAGAATGAGAATAGATATGTCTTGAAGTTTCTATTCACGTTTTCGCTATCCTCGTGATTTTCAACTGAGTTTTGATGTCTCCGAGTCTCTCAGACCGAGTCACGTCTCGTCGCAAATCTCGAAAACCAGGCGTCCGATCTTGCTCAGGCAATGTTCGATCTTCTACTCGCGAATTCCGCTTCCAATTTCGTTCCGAACCGCGCTTCAGTTGCTCCTGCACCGAGAAAATAATATCATACTGATCCTCGGTCGCTCAACGAAATGCAAAGTGCAGTTCTGATCGAAAGTTTTCTCAGCAGATTGAACGTCGACTCGAAATTAAAACGATCGAACCTCATGCCGAGGCCGATTCGCCAAGCGGCCCCGGAGATGTGACACGTTAAACACAATAAATTGGATGTAAAAATACTCGAATGAATGATAAACTCGGTTGAAAATAATCAGAGCAGCGTGAGCATCTATGTCATCCCGATCCGTTTCAACGGTTTTCAGCGACGATTTTCGTTCGCTGCGGATAATCGGTTCGCGTGTCGCGGAAAGTTTTTCCGGTGAACGAAGCTTGCATCCGACTTCTCCAAAACCGGCCCCGCGCTGCTTCGATTGGCAGTACTATGAACCGAACGATTGAACCAAAATACGAACCGTCCCTCAATCAACCGCAGTATCAGCGTGTACGTACATACATACATACATACCTGTGCGCGCAGAAGCGTTCATCGCGCGTAAAAATAATCCCCGACAATGTCGCCGCACTTTACTGCAGATAACCGAAACAAAACGGGGAGGTCATAGGTACGCCGAGGTGGATATACGAGCCGATCGTCGCGGTGTCTGCAGTGAAATCTGTATAACGGGCAATTTGTGATTGAGGCAATCTTCTTCGGTTAACTAGTATATAAGTATATCTGAAAATCTAATTATAAATTTGACAGGTATTGTTAGCGGGTGAAAATGGCACGGACAAACACACTCATGCTGCACGTCGGTAATTGTCGCTTCACGTAGTACATCTCGTTGGTATATATGGGGTATAAAATATAACCGAATAGCGTTTCTCGGTTCGTGCGACGGGATGGTTAACGATATACGGCGTGACTATAGTATATATACCGGACAGTGAATGTTCGTTCGTATAGGTATAGGTGCAGGCACTGTCCGTAGTTAGTTAGATACCAGGAAGCGAGCAAAGTACATACATACCTGAGTAGTATATAGTACATAGAGAGATATTTTACGGTCGTAAAAGTCGAGATAGTAAATTGTCCAATTAAAAGGCTATTTAAGGTGTTAATATCTTGGCCCGGTCCAATTTTTCACCCTATAGCTGCTCTGTTAAGAAACAGAACGAAATTTGAATTCAACTGTAATATTCTTTCATTGTCTTTCCTCTCTTTCATTACGTACCTCATGTCTATGCTCGCGAAACGAATTCGCGATTAAATCCTCCTTCTATACCGAGCATGTCGTTCCATTGTATGTACATCATTCGCGTGTATGTACATACGTATGTATGTACTTATTGTTAGTAGTTACTACATTGCATATGGAACAGCTCGTTCCTCACCTATATCTATTTTGTTAATTCACCCGCGCTTGTCGTTTATTTAGCTTCGCGCTCAAATTCACGCACATCATGAGGCCGAGAGTCAGCCGACTGTCTCGCAATCAGTCGCACGGTCTAAAAACCACACGCCAAAGAATTGGATACTGATGAAGATTGGTATATAACTCGGTATGAATTATTCCTGCGGTAATTATTTCGAAAACAAATTCAAACCTGCGGCATTATTGCCTACAATAAATTCATGCCCCAGAATTTTTCCCACGATTTATTGTCCACGACGATAGTTATATATACCTATATATTTTAGATAATTGCAAGTTTTACATTCTCGTAAATTTTCATATCGCATGAATTCCAGTAGAATGTGATTAGACTCTCTCTCTGGATCATCGTTGTGACGTACAATTACTACGCTCCAGTGAAAATATTGTACGGATTCTCACGAATTTATAGGAAAATTCGAAATTTTCGTAGTTTTTCATAGGAAATTGCGGTTTTTATTTATTCATTTTTATTTTTTTTTTTTTTTCTAGTTCGATCGGCAAACACGACAAATTTTTTCGAATATAACTATACGAATTTACAATTTTTTGTGGAAAACTACGAAGATCTACGATTCTTCTAGATATACCGCGGAAGTCTACGCGCGATCTATATTATCATGAGAAACTAGGACGTTCTACAACTTTCGACAAAAATCCACAATTTTTTCGATATTAAACTATGGGAAGTTCCGATTTCCATGAAAATTCGGAAAAGTCGAAATTTCCATCAAATTTTGATAACCGCATCGTATCTGGACTCACAAACGTCGGATGGCTGACTTTTTTGTTTAGTGTTGTCACGTTGTTGGAGCTGGGAAAATTCGTAGACCGAGAATTCAAGATATATGTATATCGTCGAAATATCTCGAAGTATCTGATGTAATTTTGACTAATTCTACAAATTGACGGCATTGCGTGGTTTTCTTCGATATCGTGTCGACTGTTTTGGTTTTTGATGAAGATTTCATTTCTTAATCTCGAACGGAGATTGTCGAAGCGATTTTGTTTCTAAATTAAATTTCTGTCCAATTGAAGCTTTTCAGGGGGTTTTTTTCTTATTTTTTCTTTCTTTCTTTTTTTGCCAAATTTTAATTCGAACATTGTATTTTTGACGAAAACTGTATCTCATCTCGAAGATAACGGACTAAAGCTGAATACCCAATAAATAGGAGTTTGATAATAATTACATGAGATTTCCTCATTTTTTTATCAATCTGCTTCGGGTTTTCGCAATTACGTGATCATCCCGCAGTCGATATACTCCGAAAATGTGCGGAGCAAAAATATTTCGTACTCAAAATTCTACGTGCGGAATGACGAGTCCTGACAAGGTGTTAGGAAAACTTTCATCTCGGAGTCTGATATTATCCGATTACGTCTAAATACTTTACCCTTTGGAGCCGCACTCGTGTGTACGAATCGAGCGAAAAAAAACAGTCATGAGATTTTGTAAAAATACGACAAACACAAATTTCTACGCGCAAGATATGCTCACCGTTGCGGAAAATTGTTTCCCGGTAGACATCAGGTACACGAGAGTGAAGAGTATAACGAAGAGAGAAAAAAATCCGGATAAATGGAAGGTTCAATTTTTCTAATTTTAGTTTCAATTATGTACACTACCTGAGATGTTTTTGTTGCGTGTAAACTTGCGGCCGCAAAACTCTCACCCTACATACTAAAACCGCAAGGAACAAATCTAATTGTATCTCATATTCTTCAGGAATGAACAAAGCTGCGGTGTAAGTGTAATGTATGGTATAAAATATAAGCTATAAGGTATCATGAGCGAGGCATGCCGGTGTAACAATGAAAACGGAACTTCAGATGCCCGTTTCATCCGTGCAGGCGCACATACCTAGACTGTTGAAACGTCGTCTTTGTCATTAGATAAACCTGAACCAACTGCAGTAAGCCAAAAGTTTAACAAGATTCCGGGATCCGTACGAGTATGCAGGGCGATCCAGGTTGAACGGGGACACATTTTGTGGACGGATTCCTCGAGTAATTCTGAAACGAAAAGTCCTTTACAGAATATTCCTACGGCCGATAGTTTCCGAGTTACAGAATATATTCGAGTCAACCAATTGATCACAGCGCTCATGAGTCAGTGCGCGAAGACTGCGCCTCGCTCGGGTACATTAAGCTATAATGTCATAGGTGAACCAGCTAGATCCTCTGTAGCTCGAAAACCCGACGTGACACAAATTTTTGGCAAAGGATTTTTCGTTCCAGAATTTCCCGAATAATCTATCCAATGGCAATTAGGGCGGTCGATAGGTATGGAAATTAACGGTCCGGCTACATCAATTGCAACAGTTTTGCCAATTGGTTAAGATTTACAGTTTGACACTCCGATTAAGATACTAAGAATCTCAATGATCGCTATCGGCTGAGCTTTCGCCGCCATCTTGTTTCACAGGTACGGAAAATTGATTTCCCGTCAATATCTCGATTCCCTCGACTCCGATTGTGGGAATACCTATTAGTAATAATGTTTGCTAATAAATTTCCGATACATAAGGTTTTTCTTTCTTCATTTCTTTCGTGGCGCACTGGTTCCATGGTGACGGCCGTGAGAAGTCGGCGATGAGTTTGAAATCACACAACGGATCGACGAATCCCATAGTACAGTACAGTCAATCCGGGGGAAAAATGTCAACCGTGGATTTTGGGTATGCGGTGATTTTTTTCGGGCTTCGTAGAAGAGTAGACAGTTTATAGCGTAAATCTGAGTTTCCGCCGGGACTGAGGGTGTTGCCATTCTGCCGCCATCTTGAAATATTCGGTGGCAAATCGTTTTTTCATTTATATTCATCTCCGTAACCGCGAGTCATTTTTGTGGATAATACGATTATTCACGGCTTTGATTCGTGACCAACGATTGATGGTTAATAACTAATAATTCTTCAAACCATTGCGGGATTTTGAAAAGTTCGTCGAAGCTTGTCACGACAGCCACGACGAAACCAGTAGACCCGCACGAAAAAAATGAAAGAAACCTTTTTCGTCGGAAATCTTCTAACAATCATTGCTATTCATAGGTATTCTCACAATCGGCGTAAAGGGGCGAAGATATCGACGCAAGATCGACTTTCCGTGCCTCTGAAACAAGCCGGCGGCGGAAGCTCAATATGCTAATCGGGCTGACAAACTCTAAATCTTCACCAATTTGCAAAACTGTTGCAATTAATGTACCTGAAAGACACCTATTGACTGCCCTAAATCCTATAGCAAGAGGCACACAAAATTCTCTCCGTGATTCCTGAGATAGTTATATACTTGTGAACAATAAAATGAAATAAAAAAGAAAACGGAAAAAAAACCGATGGGAAGTTGTTAGCCAGAGTGCAACGTCCTAAAATTGGATCCAATCCAGATCGGATGATGGAGGAGAGCGAAAGGGGAGGGGAAAAGTGACATTGTCGTTTCAACAATGATCAAGTATCCGTATTATATCTATACCCGAAACTATTCGCTAGAATCGTAATTTTATCGGTCATTGTTTACTGCCCGAACCAGCTATTTCGTTCGTTGGTCATTTTCGCTTTTTTTCGTCTCTCACTTAAACTTTACCCACGCAACGGCCATCGGAGGCCATCCATTGTTTTCGCGTATCCACTACCATCCGTTTCTCGGACGAGATTGATTCTGGCCATGCTGCACACACGCCCTCGATTATCCTCGTCGTTGTTGGGTACTTTTGGATTCGATTCACACCGCACCGCGTGCCACGAAGTTCCTCAACTCGTTACTCGCTATCCAAGCTGGTAGATGTTACACACCGGACACGCAATAGCCACGCACGAACTATCATATTCGAGCCGCGCATTCGATCGCGGATCAAAGTATTCCTCATAGATCAAAAGAAAGCGACAATCCTCGTACGATTAGCCCCCCAAGACTAGAGACTACGTATACGATGTTTTCCGAGGGGCTGAACACTCTCGAAGTCAGGTGTAGGTGCAGAGTACACCTCCCTGAATTAACAGTCACCTAGAGTCACACGAAATCCCTCTTCGAGTAACTCCAAGTTGACTGAAGTCACGCGAAGTCGTCTGTTGTCGTTTGAAGCCGTGTCGAGTCGTTCGAAGTCGCTCGGAGTCACGTGAAATCGCCGAAAGTCATCCGAAGTCGCGTGAAGTCGTCAGAAATCACGTGGAGTAATTCGGAGACGCGTGAAATTATTCGACTTCAGATATCAGAAGCCTTTGGAAGTTTTGCCGCCGGGCTCACTCAACTGACAACGAGTTAAGGTCAACCCTTTCTTTCTTCTTGTAACATCCGAGCCGCAATTTGGTCTGAAAGAAATTTTCGCCAACGGGGTATTTTCTCGCTGTATACTATATAGGCCAAGAATATATCGGTGTCACGTTCTTTCGTTGAAAAATGTCAGTTTTGCAACTCATTGGACGTACGTATATCACCCTGAAGATAAGATTCAATTGGGCAATTCCGGAGCTCATTTCTTCGCGGAATATTTGTCGCGTAACATCGTCCGCATAGGAAATCTCCTCTACAATCTATTATAGCAGGAGTAGGCTATTCCCAAAGGATCAAATCGAGAAAGGTTCGTCCGAACAATATTCTCCGTCACCTCGTTTCAGGGACGGATTTTCGCACATATACTGTGATAATTGTCGTTCGATGTATAATCGAATGAATCGAAGAGGTTCATCAGTCGAAATAATGGACGAAAATCCAAAATTTACCACTCATGAGTTAGCGATGTTTGCGTCAAGTCTACGAATTGTCTCTTCATCTACCGTTCGGGGATTTCTTTCACCGGCGATTACGAGAGTATAAAAAAATGCGAGTTGCTCGAAAACCGGTGACTCGGAAATGGGAGATTTTCAAAATCGGTGTGTATGTATCGCATATCTATGCACGTACGATATTGAGAATTGGCATCTTCGAGGGCATCGCGGGTCCATCGCATTATGCCTACCTGCACACTCCCCTCATCTCTCAACTTTCCCTATGCCAGAAAAAAACCAATTCTTCAAGCTTTCATTCGATTATTGAGAGAATTTTTACGAGCCAAGACCTTCACCGAGGGACGACGGGACCTGGAACTCGATCATCGTACGGGTACCTTCGTATTTCGGAATAGGTATAACCGCCGTAGGCAGTAGGACGTGCATACACAGTTTCTTCTGTACGCGGAAGGTAAATTTCTCTGATGGGTCGTGCCGGACTGGACCGGACCGGGCCGGGCGGTTGAATTCATAGATTATAGAGATTCGATTTCGATATAGATATTTCTATCTCGTGCTACACAGATCGGACTGCAACTTCCCCGCATGCGGATTCATTTCTTTCGTATCAATGTGTACGTCATCACTCACACCTACTCGCATGCATATGCCTGTATGAACATTCTCGAACGAAAGTATACCTTTGTAAATTAGCCGATTATATACGCGGAGGCATATAATACGTATGCATATGTATATAGGTATATATTAAGTAGATCACTCCAGCCAACAGGTATAAGAGATAAATGGAATAATTGTATAAATAAATGGAAAAAGTGTGTGTGTGTGTGCGACCGCTTCCTACGTACACGCGGCTATCATACGGGAGATACATATGTATATGCTGTGTATCTATGCATCTATTGATGTACATACGTACGAAATAAATTTAGCATTGCAACACTGCTCAAGGTTGTTTCATCCTCATTCTGATCTTTCTCCAAACTAGGTAGAAGGCATACACGATGTATATACCTATACCTCACGCAGCTACCAGCTGTAATAAACACTTCCCTTCGTCTGATCGCTTGCTCAATTCTTTCTACGGGTACATAATTGATACAGGTATATGCTGTATATAGACATGTATCTCCGCGTACGGTTATTTGGTTCAGGATTGACCAGAGAAATTTTTACTACCTCGACGCGCACCTATTATCCGCATCCATATCCCGTATAACATGCTATTTGACTCGGAGTAGCGTTGCTCCGTTCCGTAGTTACCTAGCCTGACCTAACTCAATTAGTCGAAACGGAGCTACTGGGGTGTGAAGTGAAATTGTTCGCTTCTTTTCCTTCGTTTTGTATCAAGCTGAATTCTCGAGTACCGATCCTGCCCACCAACGTCCAGCATTCCCCCCGCATAACTCGCGTGTACATACATAGACGGACAGAGGCCACCAAAAACTGATGATCGGGTTACCGATACATTTCATTTCATCGCCTGCAACGGACCGTCGCGTCCTCGGGACGCGACTCGCGGGTCGAGACTCTGGACGATAAATTAATAGGAAATCGTATATCGGATACCTCGGCCACCGCCTACTTATGGTCAGAGCCTAGATTAGGTTTGCTCACAGAAGGCGAATACGTGCGACCTATAAAACAATTGTGAAACGATTTTCAAACCACATAGGATTCGGTGATACCTATACAATTTTAAGTCACGGATTTCTGAATATGAAGATTCTCTTTTTCTTCCTCTTTCTCTTTCCTCGTTCTTTCTCTACTTTTATTTTGCTCAGTATTTTTTACCCTGTATGGTTAACTCTCATGATATGCAAAATTGCCGTTTCAGATTTCTATACGACACTGCATCATATCATACGTATGCATCGATTCTCCACCGTAAATTCCACGGATAGAAATAGCGTGATAAAACGAACTAGCAGGAGAAGAGGAAGCGATATAATATCATTTTATTATCTGTGGAAGAGAGAGAATGAAACGAAAAACGCGAAAAAGTAGCACGCGTGCAAACTACCGATGAAACACAACGAAATCTGTTCGATCTTGCGATCACAATCATCTGTACCTCATTTACTATGTTCCTACAGGGTGACTCAGAATTTAGGCCGAGATTTTCGAACGGATATTGGATATTCTTTGGTAAAAACGTGATCGATCGAACGCGCGTGCCATCGGCTAATCTTTGATCGACTATCACAAAGAACCTATATGGATTTTGAGAAAGAATTGACGAGAAAATTTCGATCCCGTTTTTAACAAAGTGAAAAATCGTTGAGAATCTCGGCTTCGATTTCGAGTCTCCCTGTAGTTGTAATTCTTCTTATTCGCATCATCGTTGGCGAGCAAATTTTATTATACTGCAATTGATCAATGTATTAGGAATCAGTACGGTCGGAAGCATAATCAATTATCGATAAACTTCGAATAACACGAACGAGAATTCCAACCGATTTTGCTCAAATGTCATTCGTCGACTCAGCATATCATTCGTAACAATCGTAACGTCGTTTACTTCAATTCCGCGCAATCTGCCCGGACAATTCCTCTTCGGAAGTTCACCGTTTTCCTTTTCCTATCTTTGTTTGCCTGTGCAGTGTCGCAAACAACTCTATGCACGTCCGCTCAACGATCGGGGTGGCGAGGAACGATGATTCGTCACATTCGTCTAAAGTTTATCTTACCGAAAATACAGACGATAGAGCTATAGAGACCACAAGGAATTGGCTCGACCTATTAACCTGCAGATATTTCCAATTCCAATGGTATGTAAAAATACACGAGTAGTCGATTTCTTTCTCGTTGATTGCAGTCGTATGATTTTTTGTATTTTTTCGTTTTTTTTTTCCACGTTTACGGAAGTGTGACTCGTCTAGTGTCATAGGCATATATATATATATATATATCTATACATATGTATATATATTCCTTCAATTTTCGTTTCTACGCACATAGGTATCTTTCATAAGCCTATATATATATATATATATATAGGTACACGGTAGAGATTGAGGAGAAAGATCGTTGGCGACGGCGAACGAGACCTTGATAGAAAGTGAGTTGGACATTCTTTACTGCCTAAAATTTTTTTACCAATTTTTTTTCTCTCTCTCGTTTTCTTAATAGCTCATTTCGGATGTCGAACAACCGCCGGCCGGCTGTAGAGCTACTTGGTATTCGGCTTATGAGTCACAAATGAGCGGATAGATTTTTAAGAGAGCGAAACGGTATAAGTAGTAGTATAGACGGCATAAGAAAAAGGAGAAAGACATCGAGCGTGTAAAAAGGGACGAAGAAGATTGAAGAAATGCTACTGCAATGCACAGCAGCTCTCGGCTCTTATATTCTCGTTACCATTAAGCTGACGCGACGATCTAGTTTCGATTGTCGATCTCAGACGTAGTTATCCTAATCGCATTCTCTTCCGATGCATTGAATTATCCTGACGTTTGAATTTCAATATTGGTGTAGCTGTAGGTACGGTCGAATGTTGTCGAACCGATTTTTTCCTCACTCTTATTTTGTTGACCTGCAGTTTGCTTTCTACTCGAAGACCATCGGCTGTAGCTAAGACCATCTTTCGGAGCATTTGGAGGATCCTGTAACAGAATTGCTGTACCACAGACGCGGACTCTCGTCGTCGCGTCTTCCAAGTGAAAGAGGAAGAAGAAGAAAAATAAAAGGAAGAAATTATTGCTGAAAAAAGAAGATTTAGAAATTAACCGCGTTCTATGATATTTTAATCGGGTCGATCCGCTGAGAATATACTCGGCTGAGATCACAATTTCGGTGCAAAATCGTGCCAGAAATTAATTGTTTGTCCCTTTCCGTAATTTGAAAGTCAAAGTCGGCGGTTACGATTGTGGATAAATAAATAAATGTCGCGGAGGCGCGAAGTGGAAGTACTGCAGCGAGGACAAATAAGTCGGAGAGGAACTTTCGTCGCGGCCGAAATTCGGGCATGCGGATATAAACGCCCGCGAAGACGAATTGAAAATTGAATTTCAAGAACCAGCTTCGAAGACACGACATCGGATGATAGGAGAAAACGAACGATGATGGGGATCCGGTAGATGTTATTATACCTCCGTACGTATAACAGCGCGAAAGAATTTCATGTTAAAAATCAGACGCTATGTCCAGGCTGACAATAGGAGATAGGTATATACATATTGAAGAGAATTTGGGTTACGTACGTGAGGGAAATGTTCTTGCATCTCGCATGACGCGACATGACACGACAGAGTTTACTTATTCACAGCTCTTTTTTCGTCATTGATATACATACGTTAGAATCGCATTCGCTCTTTTACTCACGGATCAATTTTCTCTCTTCGGCATAGGTATACGAGTGTGTACGTACCGCGGATACATGCCTATACAGACGGAATTTCGAACCATTTTCATACGCTATTCGCATCCGCCTGTGAATAGGACGATTAGAAATTTCCGATAGGCTGCTCCGACAGTCGCGAGTCCGACGATCCTGTTCCGTTTCTCGCCGATTTCCTCCCTGCCGTACAATTTATTACAGGCGATCCCTAACGAGGGAGAATTATAAACATGCTCGTGACTCGGCTGTACCTAGATGCGTACCAGGTTGAAATTGGCAATTTGATAGTTTTTCAAGCCGGAAACCTATAGCCTATGCCATTACCCGAATCGCATTTGATATTTTTCCGACCGTGCGTCGCCTGCTCTTAAATTGTTATTAAGGGTTGTTAGTTGTATGGAGAATATTACGCACGTGGAGGTAACGCAAGTTTCTCGAGTTCAACGGCAGGGTCGACCGCGGCGGTTGCATATACGACGTTTCAGTAGGTACTATAATTTTCACTGGCGCATGATTACTTAAGAACGGGTCTGACTATCGCATCTACACACATATATACGTACTGCGGTTCACTTTGGCCGGAAAATTCGATAACTTTCCGCCATCAACTAGGAGTTAAAGAGTTTAAGTCCTGAGCTGGAATTACATACGCTTCGGCGCCTTCGTACTAACGGGGCCGATTCATTCTCTGCGGATGATGAGAGGAGGTATGTACATTGGCGCATACACGGAATAATCTATTCGCCGATTCATTTATACGCATGCGTTCATTGTGCTACCCGTTAACCGCAACGCGAACGACGATTTAAATCTCGGCCGAAAAACGAATGCGCAGTTTTCACTCGTTTTTGTAAAAAAACAAATTTCCAAACTCCGGGATAGGAATTATGTTATAATGTTCGTTCATCAACCGGCGCGGCGCCGCTTTCAGTAGCCGAAGAGTATTTTACTCAATTGCTGCAGTAGTACCTAAGTTGTGTGCCCGTTTCTATCGGAATGGACATCATTTGATTGCCATTAAATTGCCTGCGATCATGGATTCTGAAGATTTCTCTACGTCTAATTCATTTAGAAACTGGAGCGCCATTCGCTGCAAATTTAAGTTTACGAGTGACTTCCGGCTTGCAATGATTTTCGAAAATTTCTAATCACCTCCGATGACTCACATCGACTCCCATCGATCTCGATCGATGAAGAAGTCCGAACGACTCTGGAATATATCAACGAATTTTAAAGGAGTCCTTGCAATTTCAGAGCAGCTCGATGAATTCCAAAAAATTCCAAGAATTCTGAAGCCCTCTAATAACTTTCAACAAATTCCCCAAAAAATCATGAGAATTCCAAAGACTTTCAATGGCTGCCAAAGTATCCCAAAAAATTTCACACACTCCGAAGACTTTCAGTGACTTCGAAAGCATCCAAAACACTCTCAATGACTTTTAAGAAATTCCAAAAACCTGAAGAATTTCAATGAATGCCGAAGGATTCCAAAAATTCCGGCGACTCAATGACTCCGCAAGCACCCCAAAGGACTTTGAATGACTTTGAATGACTTCCAAAGACTTTGAATGAGTTTCAAAGAATTCCAGAGACTTTCAATGACTTCGATGAAATTCCAAAGGTCTTCCATGGAAATCTGGAGAACGTCTGAGAATTTCAATGGCTCCCAGAGACCCACAGCTGACCATCAGGCTAATTTTTCAACTTTTAACTGACCACTCGTGATTTCCAAATATTTCAATTGACTTCCAAAACTCTCAATGCTTCTGGAGATATCAAATGACTTCAAATACCACCCTGAACAAGATTTCCCAATTGAATAACCCGCTAGAATTCATGTGGAATGATCCGAATTCACTAGAAATCCCTTGAAATCTTAAATCAAGTGCGGGGCTGCGTGTAAGTAACTATCTAGGTGTAACTTCCAGAGGGAAACATTTCTCATTCCAACAATTGAGGGATAAATGTCCTTCGTATTAGATTCCCACGTGCCGATTTGTTCAGGAAATCGAACGAAGCTTCGAGATTCAAAGCTCAAATTTCCGAAAGTTATCGTATACCAATACACCGACATATTCGGATATTGCACGTGACATTTTTTGTTTCTCTTCTCTCTAGTCGACAACTGTTGACAAGATCGATGATCCGTCCTCTCGTAAGATCGGCGTTGAGAATCACAGCGGGCGTATAGAATAATGGGTACCGGTTACGAAAATCGGGGCACGCGAGATCGAAGAGGAAGGCGAACGCGTTCATCGATATCCTGCCATTCCCCGCAAGCGGTATAGCATTATCAATTCCGCGGGGTTACTCACCTGCGGGAACGATGCTGCACTCCAATTCTCGAATTCATCTTCGGAGGTTTCGGCTGATTTCCTAGTCGCCTATATCGGCGTTGGATTTCAAGCGATTTCAGTTCCTTTGAGAACGATTTCCAGTGAGTACCTGCGTACCTTTATTCGCACGCCATTCCGCATGATTTTGAATCATTGCAATAAGGTACTACATATAATAGCATTCACACAAGAAGAATATGAAACAATGACAGGAATTACGGACGTAGCGGAATAGTTCTCTGCTTCATGTTGGTCGCACGGTTTCGCAGATGCAGTATACTATAATACCAACGTGCGATGAGTAGAAACGCGATTTCTTTGTCACGTTAAACTATGATCGTCATGCCACCGAAGTGATAGTCGCTGCAGAGGATTTCGTACACTTTTTGCATGTATGCTGTGAAAGAAATTGCGAAACAATGAAGACAATCCACGAGTATTTAGGTCAGAACAGTCGGTTAAATTTCAATTCCGCAATAAAAAATTGCAATTTTTCCACCTTATTTGTTTATCACATTGTCACAGACCTGTATACCTACGACGCGAAAGATCGATCGATCGATCACTCCATTCTCTGTGCTCCGGCCGAGCCGGCCGACATGCGACACATATTTCATCCTCTTTTTATATTCTTCGACTCTTCGCAGCTGAGTTCGGTGGAAAGAAATCTCTCGGAGATTGCGACTCGAATTAAAATTCTTGAATATGAAAAGCACCGTAAACATTTTTTGAGAGAACGTGCGAACGGAGTTTCGGGATTCGAACGCTTGCATATCGCGCAGCCTGGATCCGTCGTCGAACATGAAAACTGTAGATCGTCTCGTACCTGTTATTTGTTCTTCACTGCCTCAAATCATTTATCCAACTCGTGTATATACGATTCCTGAGGTTTTCGTCACCGATAATGCGAGCTTATTCATAACTGGCACGAGCCTCGTCTATCTTCATTCCACACGCGTACTGTGCAGAGATTTAGGTATACGGGGTGGCTCATTTTGAACTTCTCGAAACCGACGAATATCTCTCTAACGGAGGCCACGAGGAAAGGAAAAGGTGAAATAAAGCGAAGTCCCGGCTTCTCCGGCCGCGGTTTAATGTTTTCGCGTCCAGGAGATAAGCGACGACGAGTTTCTTCTTTCAAAGTTTCGTTTTTACCGAGTTCCGCTATCAATCTTACTTTCAATTTTGCTCAAACGAAACTCGCGACTTTCTTTTCACTCTAAAGGTTATGGAGAAGCCCATAGCCGAATCTGGCTACTGGCCAGACGCTTAAATGCGCAACGAATATCATTCCAATTAACGAAATAACGATCGAGGCGCGGAAAGCATCCGACTATAGATTAGAGATTATAGGTCGAAATTGAATACTATTAAAAGTATCCCATCGTCGGAACTCGGATTCCCGCGCGCGGGATGTCCTCGTTCCGCAGATTTCTCAATTGGATGAATTAGAAATAATCTGTATCACGCATATTTCGTACGGATACATCAATCTACACGCCTCGCGATCATACACGTTACAATTTCGTACAGCCGGAAATCTCCGCTACTGATGCATTCGTTCGTCGGGTGCAACAAACGACCTTGCACAAGGCAATGGTAACGTGCACCAGCACAGCCGAAGCAGTTCTACTCGGTGGCCCAATTCATCGATTATATAGTACCGACGTATGGGCTCGGGACGAGATCGAATACTCGGAGAAGCGAGTTCAAAAAAGGTTCAAAAGTCCATATTCGAGTCCTGTTTTCTTCTTCTTTCTTTACACATGCGACCGGGTGAGAATCTTTCCGAAAAGTGGGACAATTTCACGTAACATTTTACCACTGCCCTGCTGAAACACGATCGATCAATCCTCGATCACCAGAATTAGCGGATAAGTAATTGAAGTCGAATCACTCCGAAGATTTCCAATTTCTCTTTCTCTCGAGATGTGGAAAATTTGCCAAATTTTCGGGGTAACGATCGTCGAGAATTTACCGTTACGCCGATCCCACTCGATGTGAATTCAGACCCCCGTAGGTGCGAGTGATCGAAGGCGCCCCTGACCTTTCCTCGCGATAATTAATTCATGCTTTTCCCCAGTAATTGAAATTGAGCTATAATAACGACTACAAGTTATCCGTAACGTATTAACGAATGAAACATCGTTTATGTTAGCGATTAAACTCCGCACCTCGGAATCAACGCTATGCACGCGGCAGGTATACCATACCTCACATCGGCGCGCATGGTATCGATGAATTTTAATCGCGACACATTGCAGTCGCGGGTGTAATACCTAATTGCGCGGAGACACGATTCTCCGTCCGTTTCGGGTCTCCGTCGAAAGTCCCGAATTTCTGTACGTAACGCCGAAAAATTACACACGCGCCTACGTATCAATTGTACAACTTTTTGCGTACGCGTATACCTTGGCATTGTGAACGGTGATCGATACCTGCGTAGGTATGTATAATATGTACTTACATACCTGCGTTACAGATTTTGCGAGGAATATATGTTGCGTAGGACATCGCACAGCGAGCGGCCGTGATTGGACGACATTAGCTCCGAAGAACTTTACACTCTGAGCTGACAAGTAGTTTATAGGATGTGAATCGCCGTCGCATACATATTATGGCGTACTACCTGTACAGGTATACGCGCATACATATCTACTCGGTGGGAATTTTGTTCGGCAAGAAATATCTATGTACTAGATAGACGGGTACGTAACGTTCTAGATCCAAATAATTTGAATTTCAAACGGTCACCCATATACTTACCTACAACATAAGTATTTGGGCGTTTGTACTTTTGGCCCAGCACGTTTCTCCTCCAGCGCCTCTTGTTACACTATCGCTCGCTCGCTCGCTCGCACACACGCCTATTCGTACGTGCGCATGTGTGTTTATTTTTACCTGCGTACACAATATAATCTACACTGTATCCGGAATGTCCCATTGAAATCAAGCAATTCAAACATGTTTCTTGTCCCAACAATGTAAAGAGAACGGATACAGACACACGTATATACCTATGTGATACGTTTCAGATAAAAATCGTTCCGTTCGAAGTAGAGCAGCGTCTTAATTTCGAATCCCATTTTCAAGGTGAATATACGTATCATATCTAACCTTCTATCTTCTCCTATTTTTATCTCCGAATTTCATACCTCTCTCTTTCTCTCTCTCTCTCTGTGTACAACATTTTTCACCGCAAAAATGCGGGATACTCGAGATCGATGAGTCGAAAAGTGCCAGAAGAAAGAGAGAGAGAGAGAGAGAGAGAGAGAGGAGATTCATGTTCCTCGCAGAAGTGTAAACTCCATAATTCGCTGCACGAATGCAGCGTGGGACTCTTGTGCAGGCAAGAAGCGAACGTGAAATGTATGTGAATCGGTGAAAAGTCCGAAAAAAACCGGTAAGAGTTTGCGTTTATCTAGCGAGAGTCTCTCTTCCGTATGCGTATAAAGGTACGATCCACCTCTGCACGAATCTTTCTGAAAAATAATTACTCCATTCCAGTGAAATTGAGTATACATTATATACCAATGTATACCTATACATATATATGTGTGTGCGTGTGTGTGTGTGTATCGGGTGCCGAAAAAATGGAGCATGTCATCCGATTTATAAAGGATACAACATAATTGCAGGTACCTGTATGTGTTATTCTCTTCTCGATCGGTCTACTCGGTGTATTCCTATATACTAGGTACGTCCCGCAATTAACATACTCTTGAGAGAAACGTATATGTACGTTCCTTTTACACGTGGAAAAAATGTATGAACGCATACGCGCATATCGCATGCATGCATATACGTATGATTGGGCGAGTATTTGGAAGATCGGTGAACTTTACAAAGAAAGTTGACGAAAAATTTGTAGGTACAACATAGGTATATGTCGGCTGTACGAGAACCCAAACCCTCGAAAATACATCGCGACGCCACATTGACTCGTGCTCTTAATGACAATTAGCCGATATTTCAGGCTCTCGCGTGCAACTTCAGCGCGCATAAAGCTGCAGGCAATTAGCAGCGTTAGGCTAATACGTAATTTATTCAGGAAGCAAACCGTTGAGAAAATCCTAAATCGGAATGAATTTCAGCCGGAGGAGGAAGCTGAAATAAAGAAACAAACTCCCGGATTAGCCCAGTTAAATTATTTATTCAATTAGTGTAAGATCGTGTCGTGTGGGGAGTCTGCTGTGTTTTATACATGTGGCATGCTGCAACTGCGTTTACCACTTTACCGTTTAAACGAGGCGCGATGATCCTTTGGGGTAATTCGCAGATTTTGAGATAACGCCGAAAGGCGAGCGGGCATGCGGCGCGACGTATGTATGCCTATGTCTATACCTGCAGCCCGAAAGTTTTACAAACAGGCTTAACTTAATCTCTGGCTAATTGCAAGGGATATACACAAGTTCAAGCGGTCTTGAGACGGTATACAGTATTTCGGGTATGTGCGGCTGAGTTTAAAGTTTGTAACGCTCGCGGTAATTAAGCGAAATAGTAGTATCTAGGCTAGATCGTTTGTACATACGAAGAATCGAGAGAGAACGAGTCGAGGGCTACTTTGAATTTCATTTAATGTTAATTTCCTCTTTCCTATTTCTTCTTCTTCTCCGTTTTCTTCATCTTCTTCTGCTTACTGCCTCGATAGGACTAATTGTCACGGATGCTTAAGCCCCGAGGAGTGTTAAGGCATATAATAATAAAACGGTTTCTTTTTTGTGCCGTTAATTTCTCAATTTCTTTCACTAATTGTTTCTGGTCGTTAATTCACTTCCAGCTGTATAGGCAGCTAGAATGTATACAAGCTACAAATATGCGAGTTGTAAAATCATCGCTGCGTCCGTCCTCCTCTTCTTTCATCTTTATTGTACCCGGAATCGTTGCAATCTGTTCGAAATCGGGTGAAGTTCTCACCCGCAGGAGATCAAGTTCAGCCCGAGTATGCGCTTTCGTGGTCCTCCATGCAAAGCTATATCTCGAGTCTCATCTAGTCTCGAGCTTTCCGAAAAGGGTTAAGGTACAAAGAAAAAAAATGGAAACGGCGAGAGAGGTGGGAAAGGAATCCGCCGGGAGACACAGTATAGGGAAGAATTATCATTCTCCACAGAATCAAGGATCCGATATGATAATTAGAAAAATCTACTCTGTAATATAATAGACAATACTAGGCATGTATGCAGCACGTACATACACCGCGCATGCAGACGCGTACGAATGCCCGAAGCTTCTCTCTTTACTTCGTAGAGCATAATTTCAGGGCGCATCAATCTCGTCCCTGCACACCGCCGCGCCGTTTGGTATTTAGTATTTACCATTTCACTCAAATATATGAGTATAACATACCTATACCTACACCCGTTTCTCTCAATGTTTTTATAATATTATAACGATGGGAGAAGAAAGGACCCCGAAAAAGATTCAATTAGTATAATTAGAATCTACACGACAAATTGCTCCCCATTATTTATTCAATCTCCGCAAGTCCGCGCTTCGCGTGACTGCAGTGTCTGTATACCTGTACCTGCAGACAACATGTATACGTATATCTACGTACGCGAAAGAGCTGAAGATTTATAAAACGGTAGTCTGCACGGGCGAGCGTTTTGTTTTCCTTCAATCACAGCCGGGTTCCGCTCTACATTAACCTGGATAATTATAATTCACGGCAGATTTATACTTTATGATATGAACTTCGGTCTACCGGTAAGTGGGCAGATAGAGGTGCGCGGAGGCACATTACGTAGTTTTAACCTAAACTTCCGTAAAATCAATTATACACGGTCGATCCTATGGAGCCTGCAGCTCCAGAGAACGGCTCTGATGCTGCACCAAGTTTTTCTCCCCTCCCGTCCAGAATATACTGGCTTGCGGAATCGCCGGCGTTTAAATTCCTATACCTCGACCGTGTAGGCACGTATGTTCGTACATACATAGATCATACGAGTTTGCAACGATACATTTGATATCCAACACTCGGTGCATTGGAAGGGACAAATGAGGCATAGTCAGTCGTGTGTACCCGTTCCTGCTATATTGCTATTTACGTTACACAGTCCACACAGTGCCTCGCAGTCTTTAATACCTACATTCCAATTTCAGACACGCGATCCTCAGATTAGAGACATAATATTCCAATTTTCAGAAGATCTGAGTAATGAGGTGGTACAAACTGGGCTAACACCTTCTCAAGGCACCGCCTTTTTGTACCTATTAGGTACAGTAATCTGCTAATACCGGAGGGCTCCGTTCAACTGTTTTAACACAAATTAGAATCACAGGAGTTGGAGGTGTCTCCGCCAGGATTGGGCACGTCTAATTACCATCCAACATCATAATGTGATTTATTCTCTCAATATTTTCGTCCAGAATTTTTTGAATTTTGATGTCACAATTCAAAAAATCTGTAGCCCAATGGCTTACCCGTTATTACCAAACTGAAATAGACTGATTTTGGTGCGCGAAGATATGAAAAAAGTCAAAATAATTGAAGCAGTTATCAGAAGTAATGAGCTAATTACATTCTCATTACTTTCCCTAATTACTTGAAATTTTTTGACTCTTTTCGTATTTTCGCGCACCAAAATCAGTCTATTTTTTGAATTGATTTTTTGAATTGTTACATCGAAATAATAATTCTCGACGAAAATATTGAGATAATAATCGCATAATGATTTTGGATAGTAATTAGACGTGCCCAACCCTGGACTCTCCGGGCGCGAAGTGCTGCCGAGTATGTTTAGTGCTTTGAAGGTCTTTTTTGCACTTTTTCTTGCACTTTTTTCTCATTTTCTGTCGGCAAATACTTCACAACCCACCAACGCCAGTAATAAGTATCCGATCTGCGTAGTAATTTGATTTCTCGAAGCTGTAGGGTAAATATTTGATCGGTGTTTATCACCGCGATGCCAGATTCCGCGGGGCTGGAGTTTTGAATAATGAGAACGCGACGAAATAAGGGAAGATCGATTTCGAAGCGATTTTTCCCGAGCGGCTAATCACCTGCCGAAATCGTGGAAACCACTTTGTGTCAAACGATTCCATGATCAATGTCGAAATCGCTTGAAATCGACTCGAAATCGATAAAACCGATGCAAGATTTTATGGATCAGAATCGCTTGAACTAGCCAAAAATGAAGAGAATTCCCGTTGATTGGCATTAAAATCGCTGGAAATTTTAAATTCGTGTGAAATCGTTGAAGGTCTTTGGAAATTGATTGGAATTGCTTGAAACCGTTGGAAATCATTTGTCACTGAGTCCGCAAGCGAACAGATCCTCAGATTTTCTATTGAAATTTTCCGGTGTGACGAATTCGTGTTTTTTTTTTCACCGATTGCGGAGACTTCCAAATTCCGAGAATATACAGATTTTTCGTTATCGGGAAATTCCGGCGGAAAATCTATCTGACTCTGGAAGGTAGGAATCCCGGGATCAGCTCGAAAAAGAATTCCGAAACTTCTTCGTCGGAAAATTTCAGCAGAAAATTGTTAAGGAGTATTCATTTTCCACGATTTCTCTAATAATCGGTACGTATACATAGATTCCTTTATTTGATTGATAGATGCGTAATTGGAATTAAGATTACTCTGTGTCTTTTACTTTGACGTGTAAAAAGAGAAGAAAAAACGACGAATCGAGACTTTCATTTCAGAGGCTTGTTAGCGGCCGCAAACGCGGCCGTTATCATTAAACTTTCAGGTGATTATGAACAATCATTCTTGTCCCTTCAGAACCTGACTTAATTATCTTCTGTCTCTCGTCTCAACCTATCTACTGCACCTTCACCGTGGAATATGAAAGAATTTAGACACATTTTTTGTACTATTTCGATTTTTTCATTTATTCTTTTGCTCGTCGTCAGGCGCTCGTGGGATGTTCAACACTTTCGACGTGCCGGTCTAATGCGGAAGAAATAAATGTCAGTACATACTTACCGAACCTTTTACACGCAGCCCTCAATTTAGCTATAGGTACATATACCTACCTACAGGCATGTAGTGGCCACCGATATCTCTCACAATCAATTGAAAATGGAGCAAACTGCACACTTTCTTGTCAAATGCAAGTTTTATTTCGCCAGTGTATTCGGGGGCCAGTCACTCGAGGAATCACCACGAAATCGAAAAGAAATCGACGAGAAATCGTTAGAGACCATTGGGACCCGAACTATAGGTACGCCGAAGCAAGGAATACAGACGATTTCTGACGCTATCGATTTCTTCTGAATTCCCTTGATTCCCACCGAATCGCCCATTCCCTTGAAATTCATTTTCATCGCAATAACGATTTCCTTCAACTGCGATATCGGTCAGTCGTCTCGTGAATTTCGTTCTTAAAATTTGTCACCTGGTACCTAATGAAAAAAAATGAAATGAGAATAAAAGAATCTTGTCTCCGTGCGACGAGGTAGAATTGTTAATTTTTACCCGAGGACATGCAGTACGACTGCACATTGAGCCAGAGTTAATTTTTCGGACGCGTGCCCCTTGACTGCAGCGGTCTGTAGTAAAGAACGAAAAATAGAAGAGTACGAAATTTCTGTATACACGGTGTACGTAATTGTTCCCAAATAAGGAATTATCGCGTGCTGCATCGCTGGACACCGTACCGAATCGCATCGTTGGGACTTGCCACTTGGGACGGTGGTCTTGAAGAAAGTACGTTCTTTTCGGGCGAGCAAGAGTTCCCGCCCGTAAGTGAGCAAAGTCGTACGGAGTGGGGCGACGAGCATAAGTATGGGGAAGCCTTTAGAATAACGCTCATTCTGATACTAGCCGTAATCTAAGTATTATATTTTTAATATAAATATACACAAGCTTTGACGAAATATAAAAATTGCTCGATCGATCTTGACGGGAGAGAGACGGGGCGAATATAATTGTTCGTTTTGAACGAATTAGAAACGAAAGGGGAAAAACAGACGAGAACAAAAAATCGGGCGAATTCGAATTTTTGCCCACATTTTTTTCCTGTGTATCGTAATATATCGGCGACATACGTGATACAGAATGTCCTCGACTGTTTCATCCGCGGATAAATCTGGATAATAAATATCGTTGTATCGAACCGAATAATTATCAGGGCTGTTGATTAGCCCGCGCAATAATCGTCGATAGAGTGATATATCAGTGTCTCGTATCTCGTTCACTCGGGAGATTCGTCAAGGTCGTAATCGCAGTACTGCACAGGTATGTAAGAAATCAAATGTAATTAGACGTAACAAGTTTATCCTAGAAAATTGTTTCTCAACGTCCGTCCGTCTATTAGTTGGTACTGCTATTCCTGCTGTACGTAAGGTACCACCTACACATTCAGGGATATCCTTACATAAATCCAAGGTTCTCCTCCCGCAGCGAATCCACGGTATTCGAAAATTGGACGTATATTCTGCGATCGCCACGATTTCCGTTCGTTTTTTCTGTCTTCTATTTTGTTAAACTGCAGTATGAGTAGACGATATACACGTATATCCGTATACCTGTAATATTTTACGTTACGAGAGAATTATTCAGCTCATTAGTATCCAACTGCGGCAATCAATGCATTCGCGAATACTCTCTGCTTCGGACAGACGAGAGGAAAATAGGAGGAAAACTTTGGACGGAAACCCACAATTCCAGACACGACGAACAGTTCCAAATTTCTGTTTCCGTCCATCTCGTTTTCGGCGTGAGCCCATATCCCGGATTTCAAATCCCAAATTCCCAATGACCGGTCGATGTGACGGTCGAGGATTCATACTCCGAACTTTGCCTAACTGAAAACGAAAAGGTCCAGCTGCAGATCGGTTTGCTTCCTGTAGAAAAATAACACTAAACTTCCGGTAATTTGCGTGTGTGTACATACGTCTACGTACTGTACACGTATTTCGTAACTGTGGATGCGCCTGTGTCTTTCGTTCTTTTTTCAACAGTTTTAGATTATTTGAAACGATCAGGTTCCGCGGTCGTTACACCATTGCGCAATGATTCCAGTCTTGTCAGGCTTATAAACTCTCTTATACGATTTATGGAATAGATCCAAAATCCAGATGTAACTGTTCGCGGAGTAGGTATAGGTATTACCTATCCTATACCTATTGCTTGGGTCCAGGTATACGGCATTCCGTAAACCGGAAGTCACTGCAGCAGGCAGGGGATTTCTGAACCCGATAAACTTCCAAGTTATTCGATTGTTTATTCCGCGTCTGTATATAAATCATCGAAAACTTATCTCCCGCAGTATCTACCTAGTACCTCTATATTCCTGAGGCGGGATTCTGGTCTCAAAAATTTCACAGAGATGACGAAAAAAATGAAAGAAACGATTGAAAATAAAAAGACCAAAAATATTCTCACACTTTTTCCATAATTTTAAGTATGTATTTCCAACTCCGAAGCATTGTTGTAGGTAGGTACGCGCATAATTGTATCGTGTGTATGTACCCCTTCATACCCAGTGTGACTAGTTTTTGGGTGAAGATTTCGCGTCCCCGAAACCCAGTGCCCGCGTCAAGACCGGATTTATGAATTCCTAGCTTGGTTCAACTGTTTTTTCGTTTGTTTCTTCGGAGGCTATTTTTTATGGTAAATTTGTCTTTTTCCTTGTTTTTCCCTCTCCTCTTCTTCCTCTAACATCAGAGCGAGAGGAATCGTAACAATGCAAAATTAACGAGCGTATGTTATACTGTTCGTATGTATATGTATACCTATGTTACGCCCGCTATCGCTAGTAGTCATCTTTCCGCACGCTTTGAATTTAAAAAGAGTAGAGGGAAACCAAGAAAACGGGTCCTATTAGATTCACAGGCGAATTTTTTGGCGGGTATGAAACACGTGAAAAAAGGGGGAAAAAGTTTAAGAATCAGGGAAACGACCGTGTAAGATTAACGAATTGTTATAGCGCATACAAGTATAAGTACGCATGTGAAAGGACTGGTGCAGTTTTTCTCCGCCGGTTAGAGACGTTTAATGGAAGTCGAATAAAACGGAGAATATTATAGCCGTTGGTATACCTGTGTACAGGATAACTTGATTGACTTGACAAATTGAATTTCAAAATCATTTAGATAATTGAATTTCATTCGATCATGGCATTCAAGAATTGTTATTGCGCATCTTTACGATAATTTGCTGTGTACTGTGAAATTCGACGGATCCCCGAATCCAATGATATTCAATTACATAAAGTTTAGAAAAAGTCGTGCGAACGTTCATATCATACGTAGCTACCGAAACCGTTCCACAAAGAGTCGGTACGGTGTATCATGCGGTCTTAATTCTTTCTTATACTTTGTGCCCAGAGCATCAAGAGTTTCGTGTAAAAAGGTAAATCCATTTTAGGGGGCCATTGGAGTCGCCAGTGGCAAACTAACCTAGCCAACACAGGAATTATTTGTTTTACATCAGATCCGATCGATGTTTTGCAAAAGTGAAATACTTGGTCACTTCCTGCCATCGCAACTCAAACGATTTTCGAACTTTCATTGAAATCGAGCGTGTCGTTTGCGAAAATTTGCGATTCTCATCTTCGAAACGGTTTCCGTTCGCATGCGAGATAGCTTTGATATTCATTTCAAATTCCTCGAGTTGGATCATTTTTCCAGTCAATTTTCGGCTATATCTGCATTTGGGCGGCGAATGTTCACGAAAATTTAGAAGAAAAGCATCAAACGAACGATTAATTACCTCTTCGGCAGGATCGGTAATCGACTGACAAAGTTCAATTTGTACGAATCAAATATGACCAAATCGAAACTATATAAAATAGTGAAAAAGTCGCATGAAATTTATCATAGTCTGCGTTGCACGAGCATACATACGTTTTAAGCTTTGGGTACCTACCTACCTATAAGGCGACGATTATCTGATGCAGGAGTAGACGTACGATATAGGTATAAGAAAACTATACATCCCCGTGGTACATATAGCGTACAGCGTAGGAAGAGGGAGAGAAGAACCGCTTTTATTAGCCATTACAAGGATCGGTAGTTTAATCCCTGTTCTCTCAGATATGTGGTTAAGCTTGATAGTCGCTTAAAAGGTTTGAAAAATCGAAACCCTCGAGGTGATGATCGGAGATAAGACGCATTTCGCTATGTCTAGCATCATAATCAATCCTCTAATTGAAACGTGAACGCTAAACCCAACGCTGCAGCTTCCGTCGCGATTCGCCTCGTCCAGCTTATGGCTTCTTCATTTTGCCATAATTGCAGCATCGGTATACATCCTTGTATATTTTCGCACTCAGTTATTTTGCGAACAAGATACCCCAGCCGCGTTTATCTCCAGACTATGCGATCATGGATAGGTATCTGCATTTTTATTTTTTTTTATTTTCACTAATTTGCGGAAAGACGCGTCTAAGGCTAGCAACGATACTCGGATTTTGGCTTCGAAATATGAAAATCCTTGTCCCGAATCCGAAACACTTCGAGCTTCTTTCGTCAAGCGACTCCCGTTTTTCTTCAAAAAATATTTCCGCAGGATTCGAAAAGGGGGAAAGCTTGATAATCTCGTTTCCCCCATTAGCTGAAGAACTTCTGCAATATACAGTGAAATTTGTGACCATCTCGCCCGCATTTTTTTGGCTTGACGTATTATGAGAATGAGATCGATATACCGAATCGTAAAACACTGTCAATTACAACGGGACTGTCGAAAAAGAAGAAGAAGAAAAAGAAGTAGAGGAGGAGTAAGAAGAAGACGAAGTCGCGCGTGAAAAACTAGGTGTCATGTTTCAATCAGGTATTCTATCAACGGATTACTCGTAGTCGAGCGAATAAGACTTGAATTCCAACTGGAACCTAGAGTAGGAACTGCCCATATATTCATCTACCTGCAACTGAATGAAAAATAAACTGTAACGAATTTAATTGGACATTAAGTATCCTTACAAGGACTGTCGAATATTCGTCAGGAATATCTTCAGCGCGAAGCATAAACGGTTAAGTTATGTATATAGGAACCGTGAAGTGATACGTGCAGGTCAGAGACACGTAGACGTATAGATGTCCGTGTAACTACAAATCTTTGTCGAGAATATGACACAATCATTCGATTTTTATGTCATGTACTTTTCGAACTCATTCCAATCACTTTGCGGATCGGAACTCACAGTTTGAGATCACAAGTCGGTCGGAGATCGGATTCCTTGGGCTTTACTTCGGTAGAACAATGTTTGCCGAAAGTCGATTTGTCATTCTCTTTACCGATATGGAAACGAAGGATCCAGAGTTTAATCTGATACTGGAATATCTTCACCTCAGTTTTCCGAGCCTTTCGATAAAACGTGAATTTCCTGCGAGGAACGTTCAGACCGATCGGGATACCTAGTTCTCTATCTTTTTCAACGTGAAAATATAAAATTTCGAAAGAACGTTGAACTCCGAGTGAAAAATGATCAAACTTTCACGAATCAGCTCCGAGAGCTGAATACTCACGTTAATCTACATTAACTATGTGAGAATGTCGTGTTGCAGACATTACGACGGACCCGAGGCCATTCGATCGCCGTTTGAGTGACGAGCGATTTCGACGATCTAAAACGATTTCACGAGATTTCGTGCGATTATGATCGCAAATTATTCCTAACGGCTTCAAGTGATTCCGAGCAATCACATATGCGATCCCAACACACTTGTGGATATTTTCCGGTGATCTTCGTGCGAATCAACTGAGATTTGCTCAATTTTTTGCGATTTCAACCGATGCATCGATCTCGTTTACTCGACGATTCCGAGCGATCTCGAAATCGATTTCCGAGTCAATTTTCACGGAGTGGTTCACGATTTCAGCACGCGAATAGCCCCTGCACGGCGACGCGACGGATGTAAGAGAGGCGTTACGCTGTAGAACACAAACGTGGCATCGTAACGCGGACTGACGCCTACCGGTAAACGAAACGCGAAAGAATCTCGCAAAGTTCTCTTATCGTTCACGATGTCTCGTCCACTCCATCCTCACGGCGTATGCATGTATAGACATATGCATTTCTGCTGCGCCTGCCGTGTGACTGTTACAAAATGTTAATAGGAGGGCGGAGGCTAGGTAGGAGGTAAATGTACGTACGACGTAGCTACCGGCACCGCAACCTGGAGCATACACTGTCAATCTTCGTGATAAAATCCCTCCCGACAAATTTCACTGTCCGCAAACGCAAACGGATCCGCAGACAAGAATCAGTCACGTATACTACAGTTCTGATCAAACGGCAAACACATAACTCAACGTATCCGCTCACTGCAGTGATACCGATTCGTCTGACCCAACGAATTTTCGGGCAATTATCGAACGAATTTCGAGTATTAGTCTCATTAGTTTTCCTTCTGTTCGGGACTAAAATAGGTGAGACGGAGAACGTTGAAGGATCTGTGACAAGTTGTCCGAAACTTGTTTTGTGGACTAAAAAATTTTGAAAACAGATTCTAAATGTGTTGCGACCGAAACGATCTGTTTGATTTACCATGTCGTAGGATATATACTTTTGAAAATCCTGATGAAATTCGGTCTATATGTTGCCTTGACGTAGAAAAAATGCGTCACTGATCTTCTGCGGCGAAGCGTCACCTCTCAAAAGCATGATCATCGACCCCTCGGAAATATTTTGTTACATAAAGAGATGTGTGTGTTGCCACTTTGCCGATTTCCAAATCGAACCAGTATAGCAATTTCTCTCATTTCCTATGGAAGATAGCGACGGCGATGTGTCTGCGATTTCTAATCCTGAATTGGAACTATTTTAGCGAGTGTCTAATACGATAGGAACCGTTGATTTTGCATTCGTCGAAAGTAACGTTTGGGAACAACCAAAAATGTTTTCATTCTAACCTGGATTTTCTCGATGCGTTACTGTTCGATGATTGCATGAAGGAGCTGCACGAATTTGCATGACGCAATCATTTCGGATCGAACGAGATGCATCAAACCTTCGGTAAAATAACTGGAGTAAAACGATAGTAAAATGTGTAATCCACCTGAATATATGATCGAGTTCACGGAGATGCCAATCAATCAGCAAAATACATGCCTTACGTGAAAAATATCAGAAAATGCGACGAAACTAGTAATTTCAATATCGGAGTGGAGGCTCATGCGAAGAAAGTATTTTCCGTGATTATTTGCATCTTCGAATGCTTTTTCGAATTTCATGTGAATCGAAAATATTTTCACGAGAAAGCCGAGAGTCTTGCCAGTAAAAATGTCTGCTCGATGGGTTTTAATGTCGATTACGTTAATTTCTGGGCGAGAAACTATCAGAAATTGATTTGAGCGTTACGCAGCTACGCGGGCCGGTTTGAATTTTGAAAAAAAAATTACTGAACTCAGTCCTCGAGGTATCAGTTAGCAAAAAATCGGTCTGACCATGAGGCTCAAAAAGATTTCGGTTTTGGAAAGTCGTACCCATAATTTTGTCCGTGCATGAAGGTGAGACAAATTGCCTTCTTCTGTAGATTCAATCCGATTTCTCTCCTCTCTCTTTCAGCTGTTCTCTGCAGTGTAGATTAAACTTTGTTAGACGATATACAGGAAAACATACAGTAAACTGTACTTGCAAGTTAGTTTGTATTCAGCTGTTACCAATGTTCGGAACGTGATGCGCTTCGTCTCATGTTAGGACGCCCGTTTGGACGTCGCGTAGGACGGGACGACCCATTCGACCTGAGCAGCAACCTGCCGAGGCCTGGGAAAGTAATTGTTATTATTATTATTATTATTATTTCCTCGTTTGGGTTATAGTGTATATAGTTGAAACGCAACGGCGAAAGCTGAAACGATCGGCGTGAGGTGAATTTTCATTTTTTTTTTTGTTATTCTCATTATTTCTAAGAAATTTATTACATATTATCTCATACTTAGCTGTCAGCTTGAGAGGCCATTGAGCCTCTGGCAATCTAACCTAGCCATCATAGGGAATATCAATTTTCCATCGAGTACGATCAATGTTTTGAAGAAATGAAATACTTGGCCACTTCCTGCCATCGTACTCAATGAATTCTCAAAGTTTCATCAAAATCGGTCCAGTCGTTTGCGAAAAATTATCATTCTCTTTTTCGAAACGGTGTTTGTTCATCCAAGATAGCGAGTCCTATGGCACCTCGATGGTGAACCTGAACTCTGTTCCACTGTACAACGAAAATCTCATTGCGCCCAGTGTCACAGGCTAGTATGTCAATCCGGGAGTAAGGTTACAGCGAATAAAATGAGAAGAAAGGTGAGAAAAGTGAAGAGAATAAGAGCAGAGTTGAGTAGAGTAGAGAGTTCAGAGTTCTGCGTGAAACAAGAGCTCACGATCTTCGCTTTTTTACGGAAAGATTTCTGCCGTTTTGCCATCAAACTTTTCTCGGTGTCAATCGGACCGGATTTTTCGATTCTTAGACAGTTATAAAATTCACCGTGACTTTGGCCGGAGGTAGTTAGGTGGGTAGCTAGGATCGGTACATGCGCACGAAGGTATTATAGCGTTTTAGGTGCAAGAATCAGGTCTTCGGTCAGAGGTGAATGATTGTATTACCTGCCTTACCGTTTGGTAGCTCGTGTGGTAAAAGCTCGAGAAATGAGGATGGGATAATCCGCAGGTATCGCGTAAAGCCGGAGACAAATTATTGTCATTCGCTTGTTGCTAGCTTGCGGGTGGCGATTGTTTCGTGAATAAAAATTCTTCCTCTCACAACAGCACGATGTATGTGTATTCGCAGGTATATGTCATTACAGCATAGATGTAATTTTCTCCGTGAATACACATATATACGGGCATACGAGTATGCGAATATGCTTAAACGCGGTTCAATTGTGAGCTGCATCATAATACAAGAAATTAGTAAGCCAAGTAGGTAGGTAGGCGGTCACGAAATACACACAGGACATGTGTATATATAAATAGACGTACACATAGAGTACCTAGCTCACGTCTCATTGCGATGTAGTGCAGAATATATGGCGCGCTGCTTTTCGCACGCTTCTAACCATAACAACAGATTCTTCTTAACCGGTTAAAGTTTCACTTCCTAGTTATTCTGAATATGAATGGGAAGATGTCTGAAATAAATGAGCATCTGCAGTATGTATGAATACAAGAGTTAATAGATATATCCACCCGCCTTGGAGAGGCAAGCATTCGCGGAGGATTCCCGGTCTATGCGCTGTGCTGCAATTATGAAAACTCTTGCCGTGGGGGAAGTATAGAGAAAATCGTTACATGTATAGCATTGTGTTAAAAATAGGTGTATATCTGGGTATAATAGCTACCTACGTAACTAATTCGCCGGGTCTTCGTGATCGAGGTTCAACCGTAACATCTATCTGTATACCTGTGGAATAATTTTATTTCACGTTGGCGACGGTTAGAACCTGAATTCTCTTTACCCGGTAAAAGAATTTGTCTGACATTTGACCGGTCGAGATAAAGTTATACGAAGTTTCTCTAAATTCGCTTTTTCTAGACCTGATCCTAATATCTTTCTCAAAAAACGATCGGGGACCCATTTCCGCTGGGTCATATATCATCGCCTATACTTGGGTCGATCGATTGACTCTACGAGTATACACAGATGTATACAACCTTTCATGTATCGGTAGAAATTTGAGCATATCGTCCTTCCAGGAATTGTTCGTTTCCAATCAGATCCGCAGTATCGGAGTCTGCGAGAGTTAGCGTGCCCTGGGATTAGCTATCTTGAATGTACACGAACCGCTTCGACGACGAGAATTGTGAATTTTCGCAAACGACTCGATCGATTTTGACGAAACTTTGAGAATTCATTGAGTACGATGGCAAGATGTGGCTAAGTATTTCACATCTTCAAATCATCGATCAGATTTGATGAAAACCGAATATTCCCCATGTTAGCTAGGTTAGATTGCCACCGGCGACCCCAATGGCCTCTTAAGGCGTGTTAGAGGCAGTATTTCCACGCGTTCTAAATTTCATTTCTACTCCGATTACGCGAATCAAATTCGTTCACGGTTTATAGTTTGACAATGGGATCGGTTGTGAAGTATATTTATGACCGGAGGACATAGGTGTACGGTCGCGGGTTCCTGCAGCGTGCAGGATCGCTCAATTCATCTGACAATGAGATTAATACCGATTCGTGATGGTAGCGCCCCATAGTATCATTGTTGGATCCTTGTACGGAATATATCGACGCGATCAATGGATTGATTGGTGTTACTGTAATCTCAACAATTAGCACGCGCCCCGGAGAGCCCGGGGCGTGAAGAATGATATTATATTGTTTAGGATAGACAAAACAGTTTCATTATTGTAACACATACCGCTGTTCGATGATCACAGATTATTCATAGCTACATCATTCATTTCCTTTTTTATAAACTCTCGTAAACCTGCGGCCATCACGACGAGGTGCAATTTTTATCTTTTTGTATCTACTTGCCGTAGCTCGTGCCAGAAATTGAATAAGAAATTGGGAGAGGAAGAGGATCGGGAAGAGGCACAGAATATGGACACAGGGTACGCGGGGTAGTAGTATCTTCTCGCACATGCCTCCAATTGATTTTCTATTTATACTAGCTATACTACATACCCGATAGACACGTGATTTAAATTGCGAAAGATTTGACTCCGATTTCTTCCCGCTATTTTTTCCTCCGTTTCTTACACGGGTATTCCTCTTTCTCATTCTTCTCCAGATTCTTTGTCATTCTTGTTCGTGATGCATGTAGCAAGACTCCGTTAGTTCTCTGAACCCCCATCGTATTGTTGGACTTTGACACCAGAACGAATAAGAGACTAACCGCGTGTCTCTATGTGTCGTGTCGTGTCGTGTACTCTTCCACCAAGATTGTCACTTATTCTAAGCCATTGTAATACGTATGAGAATACATTCGTGTACGTAGGGTCCTGTGTGAAACCGCGCGTGTGTATAATCCACTGACGCGGAGTTGAGTTTAACGTACGAAACGGGAAACGAAACACGATCTTCCTCGGAGTATAAGCTGAGAGTTTAACGGAGTATGTTCACTGGGAAAGATCCGTCGTCCAGATGATAAACGTGAACGTGTTGCGAAACTGGTCGGTCCTCGGTGTCAAACAACAGACTTAAGATAAGATTGTCTGGTCTACTGGTATGCATGTTCTCGTAGTAGTATTATGAAACGGAAACTTCCGCATGCTCCACATATTCTACACGGTTCTAAATTAAACATCATAAATGTACTACGTACATACTACAGCTTGCTCATCGTTTATCCGAACAAGGATCCTAATCCTCGTAGCGGGCGGACGCGAATCGCTTACGCTTTCCATTTTTCGCCTTTATTATAAATCCGTTCTTCTCAACTACGAGATTGTTCCATATTCAAACTTTTCGGTTCGCGAACAAGTATCCGTGCTCGTACCGTGAAAATTGATAAGCCACGATCACGTGGAGGGCAGCGCAAAGAGAAAAACAGGCTCGAAAACGATTCAGAACACGGAAAAAATCGTCTCAAAAAAGGGAAAGTGTTGATAAAATGTATGATCTTCTTCTAAACGCGGCGTAGGGTATTGGCAATATATCTTCAAACGATTCCGCTTACATCGTTCTGTCTTACCGACGGATCAACGATCGTACCGGTCACCGATCCCGCTGGTAATGATCTACTCAACAGCTGAACCGTTCACACTGATTTCTGGACAGAAATCTATAACGATCTTCTGATGCCTGCCTCTTCAGGTATTTCAGTGACACTGTCGGCTGGGAAGAAATCTGTTTTGTAAATGTGCTTTTCGATCGATAACTAGAAGAATCTCTGCCACGATCGTTTCTTCCTTACCGATGTTCGGAGGAATCTTAGAGATCTTATGATTCTTTAGTATAGAATTTTTGTCGTCAATGCAATCGGACGATTTTGCTGCATATAATACACCGAATTACGTTTACGAAATAGGCAAAGAATTCGACAGATTTTTGTACTCGTTACGAAAGCAGCAGCCTTCTTTTGAGTATTCAATCACCAAGAATTTCTCACTCCTTGCAAGAAGCTGGTTGAGAGTACGAAAATAAGAAGACGTACCAAAAGAAGCTCGAAATGAAGTAAAGGTGTTGCGTGCCGTGTCACGCGCTGTTCAATCGATTTAATCATTCGGTTGAATTCTAGTTCATAATTCGATAAATTTTTCCTATACGAGCAAAAATATCTATAAGGCGGTTAGAGATAGCAAACAATAGGCTGACAGTCGACCGAACAACAGAGTCATAAAGTACTTCAGAACTTTCGTATTAGTTATTTCTACGCACGTTGGTCAACATTTGGCGAACAAATGTGCAACCGCGGAGTCAAAATTTGCGGTCCCGTTCATGACACAGTCAACGTGACTTCCTACAAATTTTCTTACTATCGTAACCCGAAACTACGTACTCCCATACCTCTTCATAGGAATCCCATGTACCAGAATCCTATTCCTACAACCAGTATTTACGGTACAATTCGACCAATGATCAAAATCCGCCAATCGCGAAATCCGACTGATTTACAAACTCCTATACCCCTCCACTTTTCCAAAAACCGATCAAAATCTTTTTCTGCTCAACGACCGAACAGTCAGTGCACATCGATTCCTCAAACTATCAAGACCTATCTGATCGAGAGGACGCGTCGAATTCTCGAGCCTATCAACGGCTAACGAAAACCCAACTAACCGTCGACTTTTATCTAACAAAAACTATCAATTCCAACGAGTCAACAAACCTATATCAATTGTAACAAGGTCAAATATCCGGAGCAAACGAGTAATCCAATAATTCAACTCCGACAAACATCCGAGAACTATTATCACTGATAAATGAACGCTGTTAATCTTGTGTATAATCAAATATCAAATTGCATATTTGCAAATTGTAAATATACGGACTTAGTTTCACCAAATTACGAGTCGACAATTATTCTAAACAAGAAACACCCTCACACCATCCAAAGTGCAGTGCGAGACGGAACCCAAGGAGAGACGAATTCGCAACGTAACGTGTAAGAACGCGAACATCACGTCCCGTTGGCGGTGCAGGTACTTTGAATATACCTAAAGGTATATATATATAGCATGACCCGTGTGTACCTGGGCATAAACGTTCTCACATTATACCTATATCGTGCAGAAAGAATTTATTATTAAGTGATTATTTCAAACGTATGAGAAACCCGGAGTAATTCGATGCTGATCGGTACGAGACGAGTTGGTAACCGCCCAAGATCACAAGGTTCAATCTTGAACACATGCCGATCTTGTAAGGTAAATTTTGCCGATTTATTGTGCGCGGTAATAATCTGGAAACGAGAATAATGCGCGTATATTGCACAGCGAAGAGATAATAGACTTGCAAAATATAAAGTAGATCTATTCGGGTCCTCGAACTTACAGCATGATCCAATGAACCACGTGCGTTTCAGCCCCAGATGCGGCCTTCGAAGGTCTCGCTTCTCTCCTCGACTTCGCTCCGCTTGGGCGTGAAGAATCCGTGACTCGCCAAATACCGAACGTGCTTTCAATTATTCGTCTTACTTCCTTCGCTTCCTTTGAAAAACAATAGAACGATATTCACACGTTATCATAACTTCGATTCTATCTTCGAGTATACGACCGATTTGTCCTGGACCACAAATAATCGGTGAAAAAATGTCACACGTGCCTATAATAAGACGATGGTCGTGGTCACATCGACTGCCATGCGAGAGCGATGAATTATCATAATTCATCGATATTCTGATGCCTCGTGGCCTCGTTTGGCCTGCCGGTAGTAATTTGTATGAAAACGTACGTGCGATAGAGTGATCGTACTATAACCAAATTCGCCGGGAGCGTGAATCTGTCCTGCATTAAGAAAAAAACTGATTTTATATTTCCAGAGCATCAAGATCATGTCGAGGCAGGTTCTCCTCTTCCTGATCACAGCATCGTTGGCTGCAGCAGCTCCGAGTGACGTATCTTACGACAATCGGATCAAGGCTGTCGATGGAGAAGGCTCGGCTCCGCGTCCGGTGGTGAATGAATTCACGGATGATAATTCGATAAAAAACGAGAAGTTATCGGAGGTGGAGAACGCCGGAGTGAACCCTGAGAATGATGGCGAAATCGAGAAGTGGAATTCGCGGGATATTAATTCCCATTTGACAACGGATACGTCGGTAACTTCGGAGTCTAGTGGAGAATGGAATTCGAAAACGAAGAGTAACGAATCCAGAGAAAGGAAGCTGAAAAAAGGAAGGAAGCACAAGGCTCTCTTCATCGACTATCCTTTCGCTCCACAAATATCTGCAATACCAAATTTCGAGTCCTACGACGACCTCGGAAGCGAGGAAAGAACTCCTGGCGGCAGTTCCGCAAAACGTTATCACGAAAGCAATATTTATTACGTCAGACTACCTCCGACTCCTTACATGTTCGTTCCAGGACTCGGATACGTCTCGCAGCCGCCCAGCTACTCGACTGGACCGATGAGGCCCCAAATTCCTCATGTCAGGCCTCAGGTGAACCCTTACAGACCCCACAACGTTTATAATCCACCTGCACTCAACGACATCAACCCGTTCATAAACCTGCCCATTGACTTTGTGAGCAACGGTAAACCAACCTCGGTTTACCAATGGCAATCGTCTTCGTATCAGCCCAGTCAAGGGCCGGAGAGTCAAATAACTAAGCTCGATAAGGGGCCATATTTTTTCAACGGAAGACCCCACAGCATTTATTTACTCAGGCCTGACGACCGGCCACCTGTTCATCAGGCTATCCAGTATCCGGATTATCAGGATAATTCGTATTACTGAGAATATGCCACGAAACTAGGACCTGAGTTAGGGAAAGATTCTTTGGTTTTCTTATTTCCTTCTCCTCTCATCCTTTCCTCCTCTCCTGTTGCTTTTGATTTTTTTCCGGAAGGAATTGAGGTATTGTCGAGTCAGAATTTCGTCTCGATCGAATCATGTGTATGAATGAATAAATGGCAGAATGTTCCGAGAGTGCGCGAGGAAAGAGTCCCTATACCTACGATTGAAGAAACTCGTCATATCATTCAATGCAGATATTACGATTATAATGTATATACATTGTATTATACGCAGGTGAAACTTACGATGAGAGAAATTCATATTGAGGTTATGTATGTGTGCGTGCACTATGTCTAGACGCCGAAGTGAAGAATAGTTATTTATGAGGATGGAGTGTTGTATAATTACCGGATATTTGGATGAACTATAGGCGTACATCTATCTATAATTGTTGTTTTATGTAAAAGAGCCGAGCGCTGTTTCGTAGTGTGCAAAACTATAATTTGCTCAAAAAAGTCTCCCAAAATCAATTCGTATATACTATAATTATATTGAATATATATTATAAATTATCATCATTGTAGGTATATGTATTAACCGTAAGTTAATCTACGCCGTATAATATATATACTCTCGCTACACCTTTACGTTTAATGTACAATATACACATAATTATTAATTTACGTACATGAAATCTTGCAGTATTTATTATTATTGTTTTTCGTATAGTCTATCGCCAATCTACAATATTATGTCATACGCGTACTATAATTATTCATGTCTACCCGTGTTAAATAATTGACATATATTTATTCTTACATTATATTACACCTGTATACGGCTATATTGAGTAGTTTTAAAGGATCGTGTCGCGTTATCAGCAGCCAATGCGGCGCGTATCGGTGTATGATATCAGAAACGTGAACCTATATAATGTAATAATCGCTTAGTATGTAAATACAGAAAAATTCCCCAGTGCGGGGGATCGATGAATGACATTTTTTTATACAAAATAAGATGAAGAAAAATATATACTATCATGAAAAATTCGAGAGAAGAAGAAAACGGGGTGAAAAACGAAAATACTTGCTCACACCGTCCCTTCACCTACGCGACAAAAGTTCCTTCCATTTTCTATACTCCCCCATAATATAACGTATGATATAGTAAATCTATAATATACTTATATCATGCCTCATTATTTCAGGCTTCGTTTTGTTTTCACTCCGTTTTCTTCTCACTATCTTTTACTTCATTTCTCACGATATCCAAACTTCTCTGTACGCAGGGTAGGTAGGTATGTATTTCGGGGACACCGTCTATCCGACGAGAATATCGTTTGTTTTTCCGTTTTTTTCCCTGAAAACGGGGGATTCTTGTACTAAAATAACATTTACTTAGGATTTACTTAGGATAACCGTTCGGGACAGACGTAGTGCAGGTATCCGGCCAGACCTACGATATACATACATTGCACACATCCTGAGAAACGATAAAAATTTGAAATGAAAACAACCCCCCCCCCCCTCCCTCCACCGCCGCGAAAGGGACCGAAAGAGGAACATAATAATGTGCACTGCAGGTCTTCTATATAGGTATGACTTAAATTATTAAAACTACGGATGAATCGACTTCGTCTGAGAATTTCGATACCATTTAGCAGACAAAACGCTCAAGTTTCTATATATTTTCTTTAGATACGATAGTCCGCGTTTCTCGATGGCTCGTGAAAAATCAAATTTCAATGCCGTATTCTTCTCGCGGTTCCTTTTTTTTCTTTTCCCTTTTCTTCGCATTTTAATTTCGACTCAAGATACACTCGGTCATTGCCGGGCGAAGGAGTCAGTCGCGATTGTGAAATCTTACGGTATCGGTAGAGGTATATAACATTGACACGGAAAGAGATTTGGAAGATGATCAATCAGTTAAAAAAAAAAGAACCTCGACGGGTATGTTATAATTGTTGAAATATATTCTGAGACAACTGTGATATGTTAGATTGACGTGGTCAAAGAATGTAATCCGTCTGGATCGAACGGGACTCTGAATAATTTGCCGATTAGTTATAAACAAGATACTTATACACTTGAAGATGGTATCGGTGAAAATAAATATATATGTATTCTCGTTCACTCATGTCGGCCGTATACATAGACAGACAGAACCGACGATATAACTGGCGGCTCTCAAGAAAGTGGTTAGAAAAAAGAGGATGAAATTATAAATAATTAACGGTTTCGCAATGGCGGAACCGTTAATTAACCACCCATAGCAGGTTCGCCGTAGAATTTTTAAGACGTTTAACAACTAGCCTACAAATGGGCAAATCGGAGCCCGTCGATCGAGTTTCGGGATAACGTCGGTTTCTGTATTACCGACCAAATCCTATATCCTCTTGATTTTCGGCTGTAATTTTTCGCTGAGAAAATATGATCGCTGTTTGTCACGGACCCAGGAGTGCCCGAGGTTCGTTTGTTTGTTGGTTTTTTCTCGTGAAATCTCAGCCGCAAAACGCGAAGATGCAGTGTAGTCGATAATACAGAAGTCGTTGATATCCCGGAGCAACATTGACGGGCACGAATTTCCCCGTTCGGCTAGCATATGCGCAGCCCGTCTCCAACGTTCTTCGGTCTTGACGATCGCTGCATTGCATGATCCTGAACGCGCATTATCTGGCTAACACCTTTCTTTGGAGCATGAACGAAAAATTCGAAGAGGAAGAATCGCTGATCGATTGAATAGTGAAAGAAAGATGGAAAACAGAGGGAAAGAAAAAGGAAAGAAAAGAGAAGCCCCATCATTTTACAAATAACTATAAATATTTTATTGTAATTATAAGACAATACATCTAATACTTCATCTCGTTGCGTCACTAACACTTACACGTATATTAATAATAATAATAATAATAATAATACTAATAATAATTATTATATTAATAATCATATAATGTAAAGATCATATAAAAATGCATGTACATATACGATAGGTATATAAACGTCTATTTATTAATTATTATTCATTAGTTTTGCATTCGTTTTTTTCCTCTCTCTTTACTCTCACGTATATCCATATTATATCAACCTGATACAAATGTAGCTGAGGACGGCTCAGGACGCAGTACGCATATACTGTGACATATACATCGTCGTATTGCAGCAAAAGACAAAAAGTAGAAAAAATAGAAATAAATGAAATAAAAGACCTTTATAGGTATAATATCTTATGGAAAAGTATTGTCCAGTCTTTCTATAAAATATAAGCCTCCCATATCGATAGTCCATTATTATTACAGGTATGAGAATTATATGATATGTGGTATGAAATGAGATATAATAATTATAATGTGTGACTTGAAATATGTACTTAATAAGTATACCGCATACATATATATATATATATATATGTGTATTACCTTACCTAATTATAGCAAATATATAATTCGTAGTTTCCTCTCTTCTCTCAAATCGCATTCTTCATTCTCTCTCATATGGAAATGGAGAAACACACACGTTGCATACATACGCGAGTAGGAAAACGTAGCGGATTGATTAATTAAACACTAATACTATGCATAAGTAATTATATTGTAGTAAACGGTATACTATAACGATATGTATATAGTATAGGAGTAAAGTCTCATCGTCATCAGTATCGTAGGACAAAATATATATCTCCATATATATATATACACACATTTTACAAATATTTGTTTTTCCTCTTTTCCGTTCGTTCGTTTTACAACAAATTATACTGCAGGGTGGCCTTAAAGGAGAAGAAAAGAGAAGAGAAAAGAAAAGAAAAAAAAGCCTTCCCAATTTGAAACGTGGATAAAATTTAAACGCGTCTGCCGATCCTCGAGATTCCTTCTCCAATGGGAAGTAGAAGACCGAACCATCCATTCAGCGTTCAAAGATCCTAAAAATCTTCATTCGTTGCAGAGATATACGAGCTCAAAGAACGAGTTATGAAATAGTCGAGAATCCAACGTTACCCCAATGACGTTTTAGAAACTGGCTTTTCGAGTGCGTGTATATCGCCGACAGCTGAAGATTTTTTCGACTTCCGAACGGCAAATGAAAGGCCGATCCTCCTACTTCCCACGAAAGAAAAAATCTTGGAGATCGGTAAACGCGTTCAGATTTTATTCATGTTTTAAATTTTGCCTGTTTTTTACCACCCTGTATACATAAATATATGCATATGTATAAATAATGTATACCTGAATGCGTTTAGAATTTTTCCACGTTTATCAGCATTTCCGCCATTATAGGTGCAACAGACGATTTCCTTGTTCGTTTGTTCTTATACATAAGTCGTGATTTAAAAAATTGTTATACCTCATTTATCGTTTCGAATATCATTGTAGGTATTGTATAGAAACGGTACGATTTCCAGTACCCAGATTATAATAGTTGGCGAAGATTTATGGAAGAAGAGGATGATAGTATACGGGCTTGCGACTTTTTTCAATAACGTAAAAAGCCTTGGGCTTACCATTGCCGGAAAAATTTTTCTGCATGCTAGTTGAGCCGGATTTTAAACTGAACGGCGCGTAATAGGACATGGCGGATTTTTTTCGGTGCTTTTTCTGCTTCAGTGAATTTCCGTACCCTGAATTATGGGGATTGTTCAGCTCGTTCCAAATCAGCCTGTGATCATTGTGACCAAGTTTGACTTTGAACAGTGGCGAATCATCGAGTCGATAATTTTTCTTATTTTCTTTACTAACGCCGAAAGCCTTTCCCTTGGTACCGCCCGCAACCGGACCCTGATCTGCGCCGGTCTCTTTGCCGGCGTAATTCAAACGCTTGTCGTTACTGCGGAAATGCTGCTTTTGTCCAATTTCCAAATCGTTTCTCATACTAAGAACCAAATTGGACGGCGGTTCTTTTCTCTGGTCGTTCTGGACCCTCGAATCCAATGTTTCAGGCTTCGAAATCTCATTCGCGTTCTCCTTCTCCTCCTCCTTCCCCTCGGTCTCAATTCTCTCCTTCATCTTGTGCTGTTGCTCCTGCTGTATGATCTGCATTCTATGCTCGACGATGCGTTTTTTCTCGGCCATTTTCTTCATCACTGGTAAATTCCAGTGATATATACCACCGGGCTTACCGTTGCTCTGAAACCCGACTGCAGAATTTCCCCCGGTTTTAATCTCGTTCTTCGCCTCTTTGTGGGGTTTGGTAATCGCATAATACGGAAGACTCGATGGCAGTTTCACGATGTAAACGTGGCTGTCCCTGTGCCCATGACGTCGTCCGTAAGACTGATGATTCTGCGATGCGAAATTTAAGGACGGCTCCGGACCAGCCAAACGTTTTTTATGATGCCCTTGGGACATCCGAAGAGGAGACAGACCCAAACGGTTGAAAAGAGCAGCGTTACTCGTGTGGACTGTTTCGAAAACCGGCGACTCGGCTACCGTTTTCGAAACTGGACTCCCCTCGGCCCAGGCAATGGAGTCGACGCTGAACACCAGTGTCAGCAGACAGAGCCTGAAACTAAAATATTTCTCCGTTAATTTCACTCATGAATGTTGTTACGTTGAAGAAGAAATCGAGAGAGGGTCGTTTGTGAAGTTTTTCCTTATGCAACAGAATTTTAATTCTATTTTCTCTGTCTAATTGTGTACCAGTCGATACGACAGCGGAGCTGACTCGAAAAGTGATTTGCATTTTTTTAAACGGCGATTCAGGGTTTGCATGCGTTGCGTGCGAAGAAAAAAGAAATGCAGGATTGTGAGGTGACACGCCTGGAATTGCCAGGTGTGAATGTAACAGGTTTCATATTTTATATTACATCGGGTTCTTCGGACGCGCAAGACTTTACCAAATCGGATTTTCTTCCCAGTGTGAGATACCGAAATGGGTTTGGCGTTGAGAACAAGAGGTCTTAAGGTGGCGTGAAACGCGTTTTTCCACCTGGAACTTTGCTATCCTAGTTTCTCAGCGAAAACATACTCGATTGAAACGAGATTGATATCAGCGCTTACGGAAGAGGGAACGAAAGGCGCTACGCTCTTCGATTTCCAAAAATCGGAAGAAAGTTAGACAAATTATAACTGTCGGTAAATAATCTGTAAGACGGTTTTTTTTCCGATTTTTGCAAATCGAAGGCTGTCATGCCCATCCTTTTCTCTTCCTTTATCGCCGATACAAATGTCATACGAATCGGATGTACTTTTGCTGCGAAACTAGGTTTCGAAAAACGTGTGTCACTTCACCTCAAGCCACGACGTTGAAATATTTCCAAAATGAAACAAACAGAAAAACGGCAAAAAATTGCTCGGAGGGAATTCCGAGGCACGACTGTTGAAACTTAAAACGTTCGCGGTTCACACGCAACGCGTTGACGATCGCAGACATTGCATATTAGGTAAATAGGCATAAGAAACGTTCGTGGCTATACTTTTGCCACAACGATGTTATGTGTATCGCGGCTTAGTCGTCGAGCGGCTAACCCACGAGGCGTTTTCTGTCCGTATGGACGTAGGTTAGGTACTTAGATACCTGCGGCAGTTTTTGCTTTCATTTTAAGACAACCGTCTATTACCTGCAAGCGACGAGTCGTGTCTGCCGTGGGAGTTGACCATTTGCGAGAACGCGGAAGATCTTATAATATGTACCCATGTACGTACATACAGTACGGTACGAGACAGTGCTGGTCTGCAATGGTATCTCATGAGAGAGATGCACGTATGTTGATAGATTATATTCATGAACGTGTATTATAAAACGTATGCCAACGGATAACACTTTATTGCTGCATTAGGTATGTATATACATTGATTGCGGTTTCGCGGTCATTACAATTACATCCCATGCGCATCAGCGAGGAGAAAAATCTGCGCGGAAGCGAAAATCGTTTTTATAATAAACCATATAGGTAGAATATTTCGGATCCACGAGAATTTTCCCGATCTGTATATTAAAAATCGTGAAAAAGTTTATCGATTTCAGGTTTGGCGCGGTGCATGGGTATAATCTAGAAGCCCATCTCTCCAACTACTCGATCGGCACATAATTTTCCAGTATTTTTCGATCCCCTTCTGTTTGAACAACTTTTTTGTTCGACAAAGCAAATCATCCGACGGAATGATCGATCGTTTTGACTCTAATGGGGACCCTATACACCGATCCCTTTAGTGAGTCAAACATCCGCCCATTAAATACCTGCGGCTGACCTGTACCGTGACAGTGAAATTCAGGAACATAATTCTTGTGGTCCCAAGAAGGAGAGGAATGAACAATAGCTGCGGGAGTCTCTTGAGAACCGTGTTTCAAAATCGATCGGATTTCGTTATTTTCAATTCATCTAAATATCTGTTGAACCAGCTGAATCCGAAATTACGAAAAATGGGATGGACCAATTTTCCCTTTCTCCGTCTCCCGAAATTTTCAAAGCGGAAAGGATCGGATCCTCATGTGTAACAATTGACGAATTATAGTATTGCGGCCAATATGAGCTTCGGACAAATCGGCCTCGTGCAAAAATGACAATTCTTTTAACAATAAGCTCGGAATTTCTCCCCAAGAAGATAAGCGTCTTGCTCTGAGTATGTCTAAAGACGGAACAAAGTAGTGAAAAAACTGCAGAGGAAAAAACAAAAAATAGCCAAGGCCGGTACAAATTTCATCATTTTTTCAACACACCGTAAGCAGAGCTGATAACCAGACGTCGGAGTGACTTCGTCAGAGTTTGTTCACCTTGCATGTTATACCTGGCATCCTGCGTACATCGTGTAGAAACTATAGCCGGTTCCTTTGCAGTGACAGAACTGTACCTTGTATGCTTATACGTATGAATGTACCTACGTATGTACAGTACGTTATACTCGTACTCAGATGAAGACGTGAGGTTGAGTGCCACGTACGTGGTCCAAGTGTGACCCTGAATACCATGTGCGTTCCTCATAACCATGACAACAACCCGAGTCTTGACTCTTGAGTTCAAGATACGATACCGATGGTACAGGGTGTCCGCTAACTAAGCGCTTTTTTGGAGGAAATGTAGCTCAGTACCCCGCCATTGGAGATAGTGGTCTCCGTTGCAGCGACTGTGAGATACAGCTCATTGAAAAAGTCACTGTTGCATGAAAACAGCATATCGAAGAGCTATGGTTAACGCGGTCCGTGAATGACCTCTGCGATTTCTAATTGAACTGGAAAAGTGTTGCGGCAGCCCACTTGCCGCCTCCGTATAGTTGGCTGCCTACATGCAGGCGCCGGCGCAACTTTTTAAATGACTTGTATCTCACAGACGCCGCAACGGAGACCACTGTTTCCAACGGCAGGGTGTCAAGCTAGATTTTCCCAATCATCCCCATAGAAAAAGCATTAAGTTGGCGAACACCCTGCTCAGGTAGGACATAATATATTTTGCAAGTCGCAGGAAATATATACGCAGAACGGTGGATGTAGACATCTGAGGGAAGAAATAAGTTTCAGTTTGAGTTGCGAGTCACTGCAGCTTAGATCTGCACTGCATAATTTGCAACCACTCTCTGGCGTATCCTATTTTTGTCATTTACCTATTTTCAACATCGATTTTACATTCTACCGATTCTCAAAGTTGGATTCTATTAATTAAAATCTCAATTTGTCTTCATTGATAAAAATTCCCGCCGATATTAATCCCCGTGATTTAGTTCCCGGCAACGTTATGCACCGGAAACTTTGTTGTGTAGAGAGGTAAAGGGATCTGTGCGAACGTGAAATCGGATAAACGAGGCGCATCGATCGATTCTTACAAACCTCATCTGATCGAGAATGTTAGTCGATCGCGCGAGAGATTAAATAATTATGTAGATGGAAGGGTAGATACGTACTGATTCGAGATAGAGCGAACGAAAATGCAACAACAAAAAAAAAACACAGGGCAAGAAAAAAGAAACTGACGTCTCATAGGCGTGCGATTATAGTCGATTTACTATCTTGCCGATGTAGTATCTGGTATTCAAATCTAATCGTCTTTCGTTGTATATTAATTAGGCTTTTTTCACATATACAGGTGCCCATGTTTGTACAACGTATATACATACATACAAACTCGTATTCGTAGACTTAGAAGACCCTGGCCATAGTGAAAAGTGTGCCAAAAGTTCAACGACTCAACGAAGTAGCTGACGTGTTATCAGGTCTGTCTAGGCATGATCATGATAGGCAGATCATTGATGATCGAATCGATCCAGTTCCTTCCGCGCTGATGCAAGCTTCTTCTCCATTCCATATTATGAAATGTAATACTACTTAATTTGCACCTCGCTTTAGGTGCAAAGTTCAGCGAATGGGGCTCATAATTTTCAAGTTTATTATCAGCTCGTAGGTAGAGCTATGTATGCAGGTATGTTTCTTCTGGCAATTTTATTGTACCTGTGAACGGTGACGCGACGCGGACGGTTCGACCGTCACTCGCCAGAGAGATTAATGATCTGAGGAGATGCAGCTCGCTCCATGGCCTTTGCTCGCCGTCAATCTATTTTTCCCGAAGCGTTACACAGATCGCCGCGAAGACCAATAGATCTATAGATTATATCTACCGAGTCTTGGATCACATGGAATTAGCTCAACGTGAGTGGATGATTCAACAATTGACCACCCCAAATGATTACCACGACTTCGATCCCCCTTTCATCCTCAAGGTGCCACGAGACTCGCTGTATTAAACGTACAAATACCGTCTCGAAAACGGGAATCGTAAATTATCGCAAATGACTCGCTCGATTTCGACGAAACATTGAGAATTCATTGAGTACGATGGCAGGAAGTGACTAAATATTTTACTTTTTCAAAACAGTGTGCGGATCTGACGAAAAATAAATATTCCCTATGTTAGCGAGGTTAGATTGCCAGCGGCGACTCCAATGGCCTCCTAAGCTCAAGCTTCTCTTTTGCTCTCATGCGTGCGGATCAGTCTGTGCAACTCGTTTTCTTCTTCTTTTGTGTATAGTGATAGAAACCACGCATTCGTTTCCTTTTTCGTTCGTACGCTGCATGTGATGACCTCGAATTTATTCAGCTATAGTATTCGCACCGACAAAGAATTCCCTTCAGTACCTATATGTCACGGTGAAGTACGCGCGCATCACCCGTGAAAGAATACAGAAACTTCAAGGTGGTTGTAGGTGTATGTACGTATAACTGTGATGAGTATTCTCAGGTATACATACGTAACATTCTCTTTTTTGTAGATAACATGCCTACAGACATCGAACTTATCATCGAGGAATAAAATTTGAGCGAGCAAAATCGCACATCACTCGCATCAACGTTGAGAAAATTCCACGAGGCGTGCGGTATTCGGAGTTCTTAGGTATAATGTAACACATGTGCGCCTTATCTCATGTATATGAAAGGCTTTGCATACCATCGGAGGTATTTTGTATTGAAGATCGAAAATCGCTGAAACCGTCACGGCATATTGCCATACAATCCTATAGCTGCTTGAAACTGTAAATTATATAGTACGGACGTTAAGCGTGTGTGTAGGTATACGAAAACGACGCTTAGGATCGAACTTCAAACTACTAATTTGATCACTACGGGTCCTTCCAGGAATACAGACACGCAATGTCTCTCGTTTCATCGATAGCTAGTTGGCTAAATCCCAAAACGAAATTTTTATTCATTCTATCTGTCTGTCCCTCGCACAAAATTCAGGTAATTATAATTCCTGGATACGTGCGGGTACTTATATAGAAATATTTTTCATTCCACAGGTCGAATTTCTCCAAGTCAATGGGTTCCGAATTCCGGTCTTCATTGCGGTTGAGAGGCCATTGGACTCACCGCCGTCAATCTAACCTAGCCAACATAGAGAACATTCGTTTTTCATCAAATCCGATCGATGATTTAAAAATGTGAGATACTTGGTCACTTTCTGCCATCGTACTCAATGAATCATCAAAGTTTCATCAAAATCAATCGAATAATTTGCGAAAATTTACGATTTTCGTTTTCGAAACGGGTTCTGTAAATTTAAGACGGCGAGTCCCGTACGGCATCTCAAGAGCGTGCGTGACCAAATGAAACAAATTACTCAATCAATCTTAATTACGCATTCTGATTCAGCGAATGCAAGATCGGAGACTTGCCCGTGGTATTTACGTGAAAGTGCAGAGAGATTTCGTACAAAGATATCGCGTCCCAAGCACAGTATAAAAATACCTGGCGCTGCTTAAATGCACCTGACCAGCAGCGATTCTTCGTTGCGTATAATCGTGAATCTACGCTCGGGTAATCGGATATATATATTTCTATTGAAGGACTCTGAAAACATATATTATAAAAAACTTCGTAGGTAGCTGTATAATATGTATATACCTATCGATCTTCCTGTCTCAGATTCTGACATATACAAATTAATATCCTCCTCTGCATTCCGTAAGACGCGGGATTATACATTCAGGGGTATAGTTTTTCATCTGTAAGTTGATCAGGTGACTTCCACTCGGGCCAATAAATCACTAATCTTTACGAATTAGTTTTTTGGCTGCGAGAAAACGAACGGAAGCTCCCGCGAAATCGATACCCATGCACGTTTTGCTGAACGAAGAGATCTGCAGCTGCTCATATTTCAGGGCGGACTTCAAGTTGCAGTAGAACATGGATCCTCAAACTATATTCAATAACTGAGCAGCACGAAATTGAGTAGGTCCACGATAACCGACGTCGCGGTTTGATCAAAAGTTTCATCGATCGAGATTTGCTACTTTGCGGGGTGGGAGGGTTCATGAAGAGAAAAAGGATCTCTCGTCTCCGACGAAATGCATGAGAATGTTCATTATATGGTAACGGTGAATGAGTTGAACCTCGGATGATAAATACACGACGATAAACTACAACGAACGTGCCGCAGGTTACATGCAGCTCTGTGTACCTGTAAGCTAAAGCAGCCAATGAAGAGCCTCAACGTTCGCCCTTTGTTCTGACCACGTACGATAATAGTCTGCTGCAGTCTTTCGAGCCTGAAAGTACATGCGCTCTTCAAAAAGGACAAAAAACCTGACAAAGAGCTGTACGGAGGTGCAGGGCGAAAGATAATAAGAGTAGCGATTGGCGCTCATCATGCGAAGCAGCGAAATTCTGATGCGTTGCTTCATCCTCTTCGCTTCCTGTTTCTATCGCGTTTCCAATATTCATAAGAGCCAAGATCGGGATTGCGAATGTCGATTTTCCGCGAGAGTGAAGTTACAAATTCAGCCTCATGATGCTGTTCTCCACCCCGAAGGATGCCCCTATATGTTATCATTCCTGGGCATACCTGGATCGATGAAATGAGTACTGTACCTACCAGCAGTAACGCAGCGTATAAAACTAGCAACTTCGCGTGCATAATATTTAATTGAATACCTTGAGCCATCAAAGCTGATTGTGAGTAGGTATAATTTGACTCGCGCATCAGCGAGGAAATGTCTTCTTCATGCATGCTCGCGTATAATACGTGTAACGGGGACTCGTGCATACTGGGATGCCCCGAAGGAAGGGTTGCTCAACCTGAACTCGAAAAGCACCTACCACTTACACAATGCTATACCAGGCACAGCGGTAATCGTCTTACCAATAAAAGAATCTACCACTGAATGTGCGCCTCTGAAAGATTGAGAAAGACAGAGGCAGGAAGTCGACGAAGAAGACTGAGAAGAGGAATAAGAAGAAGGGAAGACCTGCTTGATTTGTAAATTGTACCCGATCAGAATCGATCGTAGAGTTTAAAGTACTACTACCATAGAGAGAGAGAGAGTGAGTGAGAGAGAGAGAAAGAGAGAGAGAGAGAGAGAAAGGTATCTCCCATAGAGAGGGAGATAGAGACTCCGCAAGTAAGTACGTACGTACATACATACATACAACGTGTTTACAGCACGAGTAAACTTCAGGGACCAGAAAAGGAAGTGGTTTTGTACCGTCTTCGGTTGGGCCGTATAGGTAGATATAAGTATTCAAGTTCAGCAGTTGTAATATGGGGTACAGGAAATGGCCTAGACAGAGTTTTTCGAAATTCTTCTGCCTTTTTTATTGCTCCACGTGTCGTTTGCTGTACAAGCCATTTGATACCGGATCCTGTTAGACGAGCCATTTAGCGTTATGTATGAGATGAGAATTTGTTCCTTGCAGATCGCTGAATACTATACACACATATATATAAATGTATACTGCCTGGTATAAGTACTTGAGTGTAACCTGCGCTATTATATGGACGTACGAAGAATCACAGATCAGTAATTCCCCGCGCTATACATATATATACCTACACACCGCACGGACGTAGGTATATCGTGATATAGTAGGCACACCTATGTTTTGTTAGAAACGAAAGAAAACCGAGGAAAGAAAAAAAGCAGGGAATAAAAAAGGGGGACCAAAGAGCTGTCCACGGCAGTCTTCCCGCGTACGCGGTCCAGAACAGTCCTTATGAGATTCAGTCCCATCTCTACGCGTCCACCTCGCGTCCAGCGTGATCGCAAAAGGAGGAAGAATAAGAGATCGAGAATTTCTGCGCTATCAACGCAGAGCCCTGCACGCTTCAATGATGCGTTCAAATTTGCGTTTTTAGCGATGTAAGAAGCGAATAGAAAGACCGAGGTGCAGAGAGAGGAAGATTATCTTGTAGACGGAAAGAAAATAGTACCTGGAGTTTGTGTACACAGTTGTATTCGTAAACAGTTACCGATATGCCGAAAGTCGTGTGGTGCAGGTATAGTGACAATCATGAATATTGCTGCTGCTCTAGGTTTGGTTCTATACCTTCAATGAAACTGTAGGACATTTACTTGTTCTTTAAACCATGAGTTATTATTGCTACAGCAGATGTGTTTTCTGCAGGTTTCGCCGATCGAATAGGATTTGCACAGACATTCGCAATCCGGTAACCCTGGTGAAAATATAGTTTCGACGATTTTAGAAATTTCGACGAAGTTTGCGGGAAATTGGAACTCGGTTACGTATGAGTTCTAATTCGTATGGAAATGTCGTTATTTTTGTATTTTTCCAGTTTGATAGCCAGAAATGTAAAACGAATACGAATTTCAAGGCTCCCACTTGAGCAGTGGTTGAAAAAACGATCGAAGAAGGGAGTAAAGTCAAGTGAAAAGTGAGTAGAATCACGAAAAATATTTGTAGAATAGGAGGAACGGAGATGCGATAACTGAGTGAAAAGATGAATAAAAATATTATCGAACACTGAAGAACGATTACATCGACGCGACGGGAGGTGCTGAGCCTTGGATCAATGAGAAAAGGAAATCTGTATTTCCAGCCACAAGTTGTCATAGTCAACTTTATGGAAAATTCTGTGATGCACATTCGCTTTCCGCTTTATATTCTTCCGCTCCGCACTTGCCAGAACAATTTTCCTTCCGAAGATTCATCTAATTCGATTAGGATTCGGAGAAGTTCGACGGAATCGTCAAAGAAAGCGAGTCGTTTTTGAAAAAGTGAGGAAAAAGTGAGAAAAGTAATCAAGCGGGAGCCAGGGAATGGAAAATTTCTACGAAAACCTAGGAAAATCGACTTTTTCATAAATACGATAAATTTCACATTTCAATCGACAAACTACGAATAGTTTCGATTTTTCTGAAAAATCATAGCAGCCCGCAGAGGGGGAAATTTTCACCGCGGCAGGGACTTGTCAGATAGGTTCGCACACGCGATACGTAATACAGGACAGGTTTAATGAGCAGCAGCGTTTCATATTGTAGATGCTATTTTTCAAACTACAAACTAGATAAAGCGCGAGAAGCTGCATAGGATCACCTCCCAGTTAATTAATTAATCAGTCAGTTATAAAACCGATTGGTTATCGCTTCGCGCCGTTTGCCATTTTCTATTTTCATCTCGGTATAACGATCCGAAGAAATTCCGTTCGATGTGTCCGCTGACAGCTACGCTGCGTTAACGAGAGAATCACCCGCGATAAACGATGCGTAGGTATGAGGCATGTCGTATTGCCTGAAAATAGGGCAAATTTCTCATTACTTATAGGTAATCAATTTTCCGACGAACGGAGAAACCTGTGTGTTAGAATAATGCTCTTAGTTTCAGAGAAATGCCCATTTTTTGGCATTTTTTTTTATGATAAATTGATCACGCAGGGATCTGAATTTTTTTTAAAGGTACGATGACTATAGTCCGAGTCTTTCGCTTCGCTGCTGCAGCAGCAGCGGACTAAAAATGATAATTGGGTTCGTGCTACCATTACCATTTATGAATCGCGTTTGCAGACGACAGTGACGCATTATGTGTGTTCTTCTGTATCACGTATATATTAGCATACTGCGGGAAGAACATCGACCTTCAATTCTAACATGTGTAGGTACTATGTTCTTCTCCTACTGCGGGCGCTGCCGCTGACGCAGCAGGTTCCCCGTTGCATTCGCGACGCAGCCTTGGCCTTCAATCTATTCGCTGATAAAATCAAACGGTGTTGGCATATACTTGCGTACATATATATAACCTTAACCTTAACCTTAACCTTAACCTTTATTCGAGGTATATAGAGCATGCGTAGTAGAGTCTCGCCAAACTCGGACGATAACTATACAGTGTAGCAAAGGTCATGAGGGGTCTAGAACAGGGGGTACACGTCGATGTCGTCATATCCAGATACGTAGGAACATACGGGGCCAAGTAAGAGGCATTAAAATCGGGAGATAAGTAATACCGAGACTTTCGCCGCAGGAAAATGATTGGGAATAATTGTATCTTCGAACGATTTTTCGCTAAAATTGTTCGTTGTAGAATAAAAGGTTAATCTTTGTTTTCGGTGCTCTCGGGAATCCCCAGGGTGGGAGAATTTCGTGCGATGTATCGCGGGCGATTATCGTTACCCCGTGCCGGGGATTCCCGAAATCGTAAAAGAAGAAGAAGACGGTTTTTCGCGTTGACACGGAAATATTCCATCCGGAAATGCGATTTTTCCGCGACTTTTAGGTGGCGGAAGACCTCGTACGTTAACTTTCGAACTTCGACACGATGAAAAAATGAGCTAACTAACTACTTCGGAAAATGGAAAACAAAATGGATGAAAAAATTGACCAATATTATGGGACGATACGTAATACGTACCTATACGTCGCGCGATCCGATCGTTATACGAGAGATCTCGAGGAATTTGCAAGCTGTATGTAGTCACTAGAGTCGTCGGCTGCCTGCGAAATTGACCGGGAAATCTTCAGCCCGGGTTAAACCCGCGAGGTGTAATCATTGGGTCAAAGACAAGCCTGCCTGCAGGGAAATACGTGTGCAACGTGCGGCTAAAAAGTTTCAGTCTTCACACAAGCAGCTTCGTATTAAATTAGCCTCACGAAATTAGTCCGCGTACGTGTATCGTGGGCAATAATATCCGTGCAGGGACGAAAGTATGTCAATTAGGGGCGAATAATTGGGCAGAAACAAGAAATTCGAATAGAATTGGGTGGATCGGTTTATTCTACCGTTTTTTGTCTTTCCATTTTTCATTCTGCGATGAGGATCGGTCGTCGAAAGTTTTTCATTTCGTAGATAGGTAGCTATTTTTCATAAAATTCTTTTATCGATTTGCAAAAATTTGTACGTTCTTTGAAATACCTGAAACGGGGAATAGAGTGAAAAACGAATGAAAGTTCTACACCGATTCTCCAATTTGTGAAAATTTGTTCTACGTGCTACATGCGCGTGGATATCTATTGATCGTATGTACAATTTGTGAGTTTTTTTTTTTTCTGCGATGAAGTGCCTAATGTAAACCTACTAACAGTAATATGGTTGAACAAAAAGCGTGCGGTTGATCTGGAGAGAGGCATAGAGAAGCGTGGTTACAGAAAAGTAGGTGCAGGGTATAATAAGTATCAATGAATCGAATGGAGGAATCACAATTCACATAAGTAGAACGGAAGGGAACCGCGATTCTCCGTTGTTGAATAACTGTCTCGGGTAACCGATCGCGTTGAACCGTATAGTGAATGAAAACGCAATAATATAATATAATACCTGACATCGTAGCTGCGGTAGTATAGTAGCACCTTCCTTGTATAGCTATGAAAACTATACAGAGTGAGAAAATAATTTCACTACGTGAACGGAGACCGTCTGATGCGGTTGCGGTTACAGTAGAGGCCGCAAGTCGTCTGCCCTCGAAGAGAATAAAACTGTGCATGAACTTTAGTGAGCATAAAAACTTGACGCGAGTCAATAGCCATGTGATAAAATAGATGCAGTGACAAAGAAGCCGAAAAACCAAAGCCCGCGGCAGGTATGAGAAGAAGAGGAGAAAACAGTGGTAAGAGGATAGAGACACTTTGAGAAGAGAGAAAATACGAAAACTGAAGGTACGCGATAGCGATGAAAAGTTGCGTGCCTATACCTACTAGATGCATGGACCGTAAAATGCATAGATCGATCGATCGCTCGGGTGTACCTGACTTTCCACTTTTTATTGAACAGTGACCCAAACTGAACTCTAGCATAAAATCTCCAATGGCGGTTATAGTACGCGCCGAAGATCAGGAGAGAGTGATACTTACTTCATACGTAAGTAACTGATAAGACGTAGCATTCTGGCGCCCAATTAAGTGGGACCAATTTTCATTCGGTATGACAGAGACGCGCCAGGGATAGGAAATAACAAAATTTCGATGTATTGGACTGAAAAAGGTTATTTCAATCTGAGATATAATCGCGATTAAACTTCTTCCGAGAGTCTGATCAGTCTTCCTCGATCAGTCATCGGAGTATCGTTACTATCGAGTTACGAGAATGCAAACTGCAGAGCCGATTGAAAATAAGGATCAGTAGTAAAATTGTAGGAGAAAATGACAGACAGGTTACTATACATCGAGCTGCCCTGCACCGACAGCAAACGCAACCAGACAATGTTCGATTCTTCGGAGACCACGTGGCAACCGGACCCTCGGTTTACAAAGGCTTCACTAATGGAGCGATGAATTAGTCTTTGAAACATCAATTCGCCAGTCTAGCTGCACTTTTTACGTGCTTGTCGTTATTTGGAAGAAGAAAGAAAACGGCATCTAAATCGAGTGTGAAAATGAATCACAGACGAAAAACGGGGGCGAAACACATCGCGATATCACGTAGTCCGTCCTAATTGTCTCTCAGAGTGAAATGATATCTCTGCGTGGTATGTACATGCTGAGTAACAGGATTTCTTCCGATCAAATCGTAGGTCCGTGTAGCCCACGTCGAGAATCTAGATTGCAAAGACAAAAACTCATTGAAGCCGTTAAAACTGTTGGTTATAACTGCAGACTTTGTTCAATTTTCTTGCAATTCTTATATATATATATATAAGTTATAGGTATCTATCCCAAGAATGAAAAGCACACATCAAACTTAATTGTTACAGTTAAACCGCGAACGAAGATTCGATGATGGCCCGGAACGCCCAGACCTAACGCGATACACACATCTATACGAAAAACTTGATACTTGAAGCTTGCTAGGGGAATTGCGATTACGGTTAGGTACTATAGTATACAGTAACGTCACGGTTACACGATCACTCGATCGTAATTTATTATACACCAGATATCTCTCCTTAGCAATCAGATATTTATACGTAATAGTTATGGGTCCGCGCGAACCCACGTAGTCACTACATCTCTACTCTCCATGCCTTATGATTTATGATTTATGCATGGCCAGTGCGCTTCCTGGGCGGTTTGAAAGCCTGCAGACGGAAAATGAGAGGAATAAGAAAACTTTCAGAGATCTTTCTCGCATTTCGCTCCCCGGAGGGATTCCCGCGTCAGGTGCAAGGGGCGAATTATATTATCGTATGGATAGAATCTCTGCAGTTTCTGAGTTAAGACATTTTCCCTGAATCCTGGACCCTCCGGCATCCGGACCAACTCGTATCACGCCTCGCAGTATGAGTGAGATCGCGATTGCGATTAGCCGACTACTGAATCCAAACCTAGAGACTATACTTACAAATCTTCTTCTCTGCATTATATTGCTCGTATATTACTCTGTGATTTAGCACTAGCAATCCGTGATTCTGTGCTCCGGTAGCATCAGCCGACATAAAACTAAATATACGTAATATGATTCCTGGTTGGACTTTTTTTGCAAAATGGCAAATTACTACCCGATTCAATCATATCTTTCACGTCGATTGATCCGTCGAGTAAAATCATACGCGGATTCAGTATTCAGGTCCTATGCATAAGATCCTCGGAAGTTTAATATGATGATTAGGAAGGATCTGGGTATGTACATTAAAACCGCGAAATTTTGAATCTCAGGAATAGGTAGACTATTGAATCATTTATAATTTTGTCGAAAATGAAAAACCTCCCACGTTGAAAAGTTTTGCTTCATCGAACAATGTTGAAAAAATCTAGAACGACGCGGAACGCCCTCAAAAATAGGTATATTTTTCAAAAAGTGGGGAGGGCTAGCTTCACGTGGGTCGAAAACTGTTAGTCGCGGAATGAAAGCTGAGAGGAACTAGTCCGCGTTGACGGAAGATCTGCGGAAGCTGCGTCACGAACGAAGCTGTATTATAGTGGCCGATGAAATCTGGAGTAGGTATGGAACTGTTGAGAAACATAATCATTCCAATTCTATAGATAATCCGCGAAAGTTGATAACGACCAACTAGAATTCAGTTCCAAGATCGTGATGTTCGCGTTATCGCAAATCGAGAAGACTGCAATTTGGCGTAGTAGTTAAATACATAGTCGTACGTAGAATACTACTAATGACTGGAGCTTCTCAACTGTTCAAAGAAATACTTGGAGAAGATGCGCGTTCTACTATACCCTGCATTCGGCTTTTTCCTCGTCCCCGCGGTTGGGTAGGTATATCTTTATGAGATACTACCTATATACATAGGTATATGTACATACATACCTATATGTAAAGCTAAGAGGACAAATTGTACCAACCGCCACCGACTCGCTCGCTTAACTTGGTAAGAATTAGATTGACAATGAGTTTGGTTTCCCGAGTCGCTTCGCCTCTCCTCGCGTCTGCGTCGCATCGCATCCCATCCCATCCCATCGCATCCAAGATTCCAATTAACCAAGTCACAGGTAAAGCTGCACAGGTATTATATGTAACACATGTCCACTTATGTCGTACGTTTACACACACGTACCTATATCGATAGGTAGGTACACGGTCAATTATTATCGCCGAGAATAGCTGGTTACTGAAATTTGCCATATAAGAATAATGCGCAGTGTCCCCGTATAACATGTGTTCCAATATGGGGCATTCCGTGTCAACTCGAATAACGATTTTCCCATCGCCATTTCTGATTCGATCCACGATTTATTATACGATTCCCCGATCTCAAGGAAGCACTCCCGAATTATCTCAGACGTTTTCCACTGAGCGTTGATTCTTCACGATTGTTCAGACCCGTCTAAAAACCGGTCTGTTTTTTTTTTTTTTTCAAATCTCTAAATATTCTCGAAAATCTTGTTTTTCATTCGGATCGTTTTCACACCGATCCTATAACGACGTGCCAACTTTTTTCTATTCTTTTTCAGCACTCCGATAATTTTGAACGAGTAACAACACCGCGTTTCAACGTTCCGAGAATTCTCAAAAAATTAACAAATATTTCGTGCACGACCCTCTTCTAGGCTATAAGTGCGGTAACGACTCGGGAAAAAATGGAAGAAAAATCGACCCATCATGATATGGGTGCGAAAATAATCGGAATGGAAAGTAAGATTTTCGAGAGTTTTTTGAGATTTCAAAAAACTGCCGATTTGCAGATTGGTTTGAATGATCATAAATATACCTAATTGACGGTTGGGGGGTGGGAATCTGAAAAAAATCAGAAGTGTTTCTTTGTGAACGGAGAATATTATGAAAAATCGTGAAACGAATATCAAAAATCGTGAGGGAAAATCATCGGTCGAGTTGACATGGCACTGCCCCGTCTATACAAAATACCTATGCATATGTAATATCGTACATAACATCTTTATATTCTAATGCATACGGTGATTCATCTCGATCAGCATATAATAGACATCATATGGAAGAATAGCTGCGATTCGCAGCAAATTAACCCCCCCCCCCCCCCCCCCCCCCCGCCATTTCCCAAAGGAAGAAGAAGGCGAGGGAAGGATAGAAGCACTTCGCGGAGCAATGATTCATTAATTGAAGGACCACCCCGATGGGCAAGTTATAGGTGCTTGGTAGAAATATATATATAAGTACGTGGCTCTTACACGATCATCATCTACGCTGCGGCGCATTCCGGGACGCAGAACGATGTGTAAGATAGAGCCTGGAGAACCAGAGTCCACCGGAGCCAGAACCTCAGAGGACGAATAAGGACGAGTCGAACGAGGTGCACAGGCCTCCGTAGTCAGACAGGCTTGGGGGCCTAAGAAATTGCCAAGCGGTGGGGTTCGTATTATATGGTATAATATAACTGCACACTGGCCAGCATATATCCCGGCATATCCCGGCATCGTTGGCCTTTAGACCTTTTTATGCATAACGGTGAGTTGTGGCCACAACTCATGCTCATTATGCCAATTTTGAAGAGCCAAGCTATACCATGACGGTAACGAATACCTTCAACTCACGGAATAGTTTTCTTAATAGTCGGTTATCGATAACTCGACTTGAACTTTACAGTATTCAACTGCGAAATGAGTGAGAATCTGTCTTTATTTGTTTGGATGGAATTTTTATCGCGATCGCCCATCTTCTGATTCTCGTTTTCTTTCTATTTTGGATTTTTTTTTGTTTGTTCTCCGTTATCGCATCAAGTCGGAAAGTATTTCACGGTTAATTATTCGATTCCTTGGGTAACGAGATTTCGGGTATTTTGAAGATTTTTCAAACGTTCCAGAGACGCGTCGCGCAGTGGGGAACTCTTCTCTTCTGCTTTATCTTTCAGTAAATGATAAATTTGCAGATTTGAAAGATGGAGTTTTTCATCGCGATAGTATACGATCGCCTGTCGATGCTCTTTCGAATAATTCTATACCGTTTACGTTCTTTTTTTTTTGTAAAACCTTCGATCGTCCATCCGATCGTACTCACAAAGTTCCTTCGGCGTGATAAATTTCACCCAAACCCGAAATTCAATAATTAAATTCCATAAGAAGAAACTAGCGATCGAAATCGTGAAGAACAATTTCAGACCAGTGACATTCAAATTCAAGGGTCTGGTGCAGGTCAAGCAGCACGATCCGACCTCAAAACTAATTTTCCCTCACCACCTTGATCTCAACCCGAAAGATCGGCGCGATCCTTCGGTCTATGTTTCGTCAACTGATTTTCATCGATGAGATTACATAAAATTCGCGTTCGCTGTCTAAAAAATTTGGAAATTCACTGTCTACTATTCGGAGTTGCACGGAACGGGTGGCAGGTCGAGGGGGCAGGGAGTTGACTTTCGATATTCATAAAACAGAATGAATTCGTTGGGAGTTATTTCTGGAAGGAGGCATTAGGAATTTCGTATAAATTGCTGGATTCTAGAAAAGCTCGGACTGCCAATGAGAGAGAATGAATTACTCATTGTTTAGTAGATGTGCGCCTATATATACCTGAATGCATAAATCATTGTAAAACAAAAATCAGGAGTAACATACGGAAAGATCGTTTGATTGTCTATTTAAATGCACGTATTTCCAAGACTCTTGGGACTCTTGAGCACATCCAGGCAGAAGACAATAAGTCTCAGTCTTCCGGCATAAAGACGCGGCGATGTGTATTCCACGTTGACACAAGCCAACTAGCTGGCTATCTACAAAGCTGTAGAGCTACGACGCTGGAGTATAGGTAATGATAAAAATATATAAGCGTATAAGACGGTCTCTTCTCAGCAGCCCTTCGTCGTCAGTCATAAATTATCGCGAACATGACTGTGCCTGACGTATTTAAAATGCAGAACACGTCCCCTCTCATGGAAGAACAGAGATTCTGAAGATTCCATGAGATCTGTATAGGCGGTTCGGAAAACTGTCGGTACTTTATCGCCTAGCTGCTGCTGCATCACCGCCTGGCAATCAGAATTCAATATTCACTTATTCTCTCTCCTCTCTCCGTTGCAGTTTCAGTAAATCTCAAAATTCACGGATACCCGTTATATATATATCGAGAAATCGCCTAAAATCTGCATTTTAAACTAATTTATTGTTTTCCTGGACCGCCGATTCTTCCTTCTTTCTTACATGTTTATCAAATACAAGATCAGTCTCATAGGTACATGATCTGCACATTTGCGCGGAAAAATTGCAAGCCCCCCAATGCGCGGTACAAGGGGATGAAAATCTGCGTGTCTAAGAATTACTATGCACGAAATCCAGGAAAGTTGAGAACCGATATATCATCCGTGCGGAAGTTGGAATGAAATAAGATGAGTTGAGGTTAGGAACCGGAGAGAGCAAACAAAGAAGGAGAAACAAAAACGAAAAAATCAGTCAAGAGATTGTGGTGAATGACAAAGATTTCAATTGATTTTACGCTCTAGCGAATAATAACGTAATTATACAAAGACAATTCGTTGAGAGCATAACAGTCCGTTGCACGCTGGAAGGGGATGAGTTTTTTCCCCGTAGCTCCCCTGCTAAGCGTAACTCGAAGAGACTCGAGCGATCTATAGAGACTTCTTCGGTGGTCCACGAAAGAACGAGACAAGAAAGTGTCAGCGATCTGCGCGGGCGGTCATTATACCGTCTCTCCGCGAAACGCCTCGCTCTTCCCAAAAAAAAAAACCGATGAAAGAAGTGAAATTCAATATTATGGTGACTGTAAACGGAGTTTCATTCGTTCCGATCAGCCAAACGATGAATGAATTTCGAAATTTCGAGAATTTTGTGCACCAAAAATTGGATAATGAAACCCGAATTTGATTTTCCATTTTTTCAACTACCTCACGCGGTTCCCTCAACCCGTGAAGTAAGTGCGAAGAAATGATATCTTACGATCAGTTTCGTCGACCGTCTGCAGCATTGCGAGTCTTAGAGAGGGACAGTGACCTATTGATTACTGTGAAGCCGCGAGGGGGACTCGGGACGCCAAGACTTAAATCGAAATAATTAATTAAGACGTCTTGACGCGTACATCGCCCGCGATACCCGGTTCTCGGAAATTCTCTCGCATCGCTGAACCGGAGAGAGAAATCTAGAATATAGTTATATCGGGTCGGGTACTCCGCTTCTTCACGTGGTGAAATCCTGTTCACCTTCTGCAACACTTTTATACTGTTACATATTGTATATTAATAGTATATATCACGCTCACGATTTTCAATCGGCGTAAATTGATTTGCAACAAATTTTCGTGAACTTTGTTTCCTCTTACCGATTCGCCATTTCTCGCATTCTATTCGTACGCGTGACTATTTTTCGGTACGTACATGCGGCAGTTGAACCGAACTACTGATTACATTAGGATGGAAAAAACACTCTGCGACCTTCCGGCCTCCCTAGAGCCAAAAAGTCGTATAATTGTTTTTCTAGGTTCATCCGGAATCGGAAAATGAGCCCAGACTGCAAAAATTAGAGAATTTGTCATCTGAAGCCAAGAGCTCGCATGTGACGGTGGATACGACCTTTTGGTTGTAGGAATTCCATTCTTTTTTCGTTCCTGATACCGTAAGGTCGCATGTTTTCGGGAGACGCGACAAAAAAAATCTTCTGATTTATGCCGGAAGGTCGTATCAACCAAAAAGGAACGAAAAATTCTAAAAACCATACTCGTGGCGTAACGCGATTTGTGCTACAATTAGCCCAATAGTTTCTTCATCCCGATATATCTTCTTCACAATTTTTTCGTGATTAAGAAATTTTATGGCCAACTCCAAGAGATTCGGGAGTACCAAAAATTCTGATTCCACAAGCGAGATCGTTAAAATGTGGATCCAAAAATGACATGAAATTATGACAATATAGGTGGATATTCTTTTGTCAGTTTTTTTCGTCTTTTGGCCTCTTTTTTCTCTCTCACTCCTGTGGGACAGTGATTCTGAGCGGCTGTTTTTGAGATGCAATGAAATCCGAGAAAGAAACGTAAAAAAATATCATAAATTACTTGACAGTAATACGCAAGTATATGTGACCCCTCCGGGGCAGAGAATTAGGGGGCGAACGAGAAAAGCATCACCTTACTATATAGTAGAAGAGCGCACGCGACCGAAAACCTATCTCCTAGTAGTTTTATAGTTCGGCTGCATTATACGAGTATACCAACCTATAGGCGCTGCAGTCACCGTGCGGATCGGGGTTTTTATTTGGTTTTTTTTTTTCGTGATCAATGCGTTTCTTTCTCGCGTAGGTATATATATATATATATATATCATACCCACAACCCTCAAATTTAGATCCAAAATTTTCCTAGGCTATTAGACGTGGACGATTTATTTACTCCCCTCGGGCGCCCTACCACATAATATACCGATTGCTGACACGCTATATTTCATGGCATAAAGAAGGTATATGTGTACCTACCTATATAAAGCTTCCTCCTGCGCGGCGTTGCGCTGTATATATGATGAAAGCAAAACTTGATCGCAACTAATGCGAAAGAAAAGGTATACGAGACAAATTCGCGAACGATCATTTGCCCAATAATTATGTACGTATGTATGTATGTAAGTATATACCTATACAGGCGGCAATTATTCGAAATATGTGACCAATACGAACGCGGAAAATGGTGCGAGAAGAACGGGGAGAAAAAACGAAGAAGGAAAAATCAAGAGAGGGATTTCGGATTTTTGTAATACAAAGACAAAGAAAAAAATAAAATAAAATACGCATCGCCGCAAACGCTCAGCCTGTTTCGGGGATACAAATTTCGAATGACTCCCATCCTCCCGATAGGGGTTCAATGAATTTTATGGAATGGGGACTGGACACATATATACATGTGGTCCAATAGTTTAAGATCTTGAGAGTCCCCTCGAGCCTACACTCGAGCATTCATCCTGGTAATATTTTGCCTCGATATTGTAGACGGTACGACTTTTATCGAACGATCTATAATAGCAGGGGATGAAAATTCCCTCTTTTCGATCACCGTGGACGATGTTCCGTGATTACCACGCCGCTCCGCAGACGCAGAGTTCATCACTCCTTGATCCGCGCGCTTCCTTGTTTGAGACAAAAAGCTGTACCTATACTCGGTATATAATACGTAGTGCGTATACGAAGATGAAAGAGGGGGGGGGGGGGGGGGGGGGGGGGGCTGCAGCTGTGAGTATTCTCCGCCTGCCTATATGCGGGGTTGAATTAGTCTGGGAAAGAAAAAATACGTCGCGCACGTACAGAGACTCCTGGGAATAGTGAAATTTGAAATTAACAAATTTTCAAACACGAGGATTCGACCCGAAAATTGGCCGCAGTGCAGCAGCAGTCGGAGAAGAAAAAACAGGAAAACTGTAATTGCGAGTGGAATGCGCCTCTCTGTTTTCTCCATTTCTCTTTTCTCTCTTCTTTTCAAGTTCGAGGAGGGTCTTCGTGGTTCGAGAAAACCTCCCATCAACCCATCAACCCCTCGACCATTGCACCATAGAAATGCACTTGACCCCGGCTCGCATAGTATACCGGCTAGTCAATTTTTTCCTCTCTCCTGTCCCACGTTTCCTTTTTTGTAACCCCTCCTAACAACACCGTGTATAAAAGTGCCTTCACCCCGTAGGGAATCCATGACTAACACACAGTAGACACCCAGAGGCCTGAGTCGGGCCCGGTATACTACGAGCAGCTACATACTGTAAGAGCCGGCGTGTGCTGCGGCAGGAACACCCGTTCACATTGGCTCACGGGCTCGCTCACATGTACGAGAAATATGTACATATATACGTACGACGTATATATACCTATGCGAGGGTGTCTTCACAACGTGCCACGTCACGAGAAAGGCGCGTGAGAAATACCTCCGGGTTTTTTTGTTTTTTTCTTTCTTCTCTCTTTATGTATGCCTAATAAAAATCCATTTTCATTTTCTTATTTTCTTCGCTTTTGAGAATATTCCCAAAGATGTCCACGTTCTGCAGGTATGGTCGGTCCTCCGAAGAACTTGCGAAATGCAGCGATGAAAATTTGTAAAGCGGACAAGAAGAATCATAGATTTTTTTCACTAAAACGAAATGAAAATGTACAATTATAGGTATACAGCCGTTTATACTTGCGGTTCGGAGACCACAGTGGTACTCAACCAGGTTTCCAGGTACACGCGATCAACCGTTTCTTCTTTTTTTCTCTATATTTAAATTAATCATACCCGCGATGCAGCGATCC